>BMAW01000145.1:0-13705 GCA_019974015.1 Nephila pilipes | reverse complement strand
TGTGTGTGTGTGTGTGTGTGTGTGTGTGTGTGTGTCAGCGGTTAAATATTAATCACTAAGAAACTATTGATTATTCAATAATTGTTTCACTTACTCTTTCGCATTTTAACTATCCGAAAATTCAAGATTTTATTTCGTTCAATCAATTAAAACGATTAATGTTTCTGTTAATTCCTTTTCAAGATTCATTCGTATGCGTTTGACGTCACGAAAGTCGAACTAAATCACAAAGACGTCCAACTTCCCGTTCATTGATTGCGGAAAATATTTGTTGATAAACAAAGAACATACGTAAACGGTTCTCTTGTGGCTATAGATTCTTTGCGGGCAATAACAATAAAAGTTCTTACGATGTTTCTAAATGTCAGAGCGTGGCTGTACTAAGCAATTATTTCTGTACAGTTAATCGATTCCTTTCGTGGATGGACAGTAAAAGTTGTTTTGATAGCAATAAGCCAAACTGTAAGATTGAATAGCCGTAGGAGGTACAAATATAAATCACATCTAAATCTAAAGAACTAAAAACTAAAATTAATCGGTTCCCTATTGTAGTCTTAGCATTAACTCCACATGTGTGTGAGAGAGAAAATGCGTGCGTGCGTCCCTTTCCCTCTTTAATTTTAAAGGCACCTAATGACCACCGGCAATGTACTATTCCAGTTGTGTATATTCAAGTTCCGATTCAATAAAAAATACTCATTATTTAAAAATAATGGGTACTAATGTTCTTTTAACCAAACTGGACTACAAATTGCTCTCATAGGAGGTTTAGAAATTATGAAACTAAGCTACTAATTCGTATGTCGTTCTCCTCATTAGACTGTCATTCATAATTATGAAATCAATCACCATTGGCACTTGTATAACTCTCTTAATGTGGAAACCTTATCCAAACTACAAATTAAATTAAAAAAAAAACATTAGAAATATGTTTGGCAGTGTTTCAGACTTACAATCAAAAGCGTTTTGATACCGGCTCAGTTGTCTTCATTTTCAATTGATTCAAAAGTACATGAGATTCTAAAACCATCCTTAGTCAACATATAATTTCTAATAAAACACTTAATTCCCACTAAATAAACAAAAAAAAATATCAGAAATATACGTAGTGAATGCTTAGAGTTTTCGGTAAAGCCTTATTAGGAACATGTATAATAATGTTTCAAGCACATGGAATGACTTTTGATACTAACTCCTTCAATTGATCGTGATTCAAGATGCATCGCTTTTAACTATCATGTTATTTCTAGCAGAACGTTAATTCATATCAAATAAATAAAAGAAATATTATCATAAAAATATGTGGAAATGTTTCAAATTTATGATAAAATCTTAGCATAAATATGTAGTAATGTTTCAAGTTGGTTTTGATACTAATTCAGGCACCGTAATCTTTAAATGACCGCGATTTAAAAGTACGAGATTCTTTACCATTTGCGTTGGTGTAACTTTTTGTGTGTTACTTTAATTAAAACCAAGCAAATCAAAACAACATTATTCAGAAATTTGCACACAAAGAATAAAGTATATATCAAACAGTAAAGCGTTGAGACATTTCGAGATACCAGCGTTTTATTGAATTTATATTCATTAAACTCTTCAACAAATTTGTAGTATACGTTCAGGTGCACTATTCCGTTAAAGCAAATTAGTACGACTAGTTTTGAACAGTAATTTATTTCAAATGTCAATTAGTGCCTGTCTGTTTTGAATGCCACAACATGAATATATCAAGAAAATAGCTATACATTAGTATTGTATTTTACAGACACGAAACTAAAAATTTCCATACTTACACATCTGTTACTCGTATTCATAAAACACAAGACTTGGTATTTATCTATTTAACTGTTCTATTATTAACTGATTTCGCTGAAAAATAAGTCGATATTCGCTATTGTTTTACCAATAAAATCTTTACAAATTTAGCGTGATGTTCAAAGTCTGCGTGACTTCTTACAATTCTTTTTGCGTCAACACGCACATGAGACATGATGGAAACAGAATAATCAAATAGGTGTGGATGGTAGAAGCAATCACTTGTTGAAAGTTTTGTGGTAGATTTTTAGTTTTGTGTTTTAGACAGACGTTCTTCAGTACAATTCCTTTTGCTATCTGATTGTGATATGCATTTTTAAAGGTTTAACCTTCTTTTTCTTGTATCATTTGTGACTCAATTTGAAATTATTATATACTACTTTTACTAAAATGTGATGCTATTATTAAAGAAACGGGGAGTTGAAATTTCATTAAAAAAAGGACTTAAAATAATACGCGCAATGTTTTATTGATTAATGGGACAATTTGAAATTACTGGAACTTTCGACTTCGAGTTATAAAAATGATTCCATGAGATCATTCGTAGTCACGGAATATAAATGTATGTGACCTTTTATTTCTGATCTAATACGGTTGAAAACATTTGGATTCAGTTCAAAGTTATAGTGATCTTGATTTCTGACTGCACTTTTCTATATATCTCAGAGTTTATGCATATGGATTGACAAGAAATAAAACGAACAAAAAATACGACTGATAACATATTTATAAAATCTAAAATGCTTTAAATCATATTATAAAACGTATAAATATTAGTTTATGAGTGTGATGTGACTGATTGTTTATCAACGTTGCACTGAGAAGCAAAATGAGAGCTATTGGTGACGGAACTTGAGTCTTCGATCTTTTTCTGAATCTTTTGATTCTGAGTCTTTGTCAAATGACGAGGATGTTCCTGAGCATGCACCTCCCTCGCTAAATTCCCCAAAACACCAGTGAGATGTCTTGAGAGATTCAACGTGCATCAATCCCACTAGACTGAGGGTCTTTAGTGGCGTCAGGTATCGAGACCATCAGTCGTGGCATCGAGTCCACGACTTGACGAAACCAGTGCAAGCAGCAAGATTGCAACTAGGACCACCAGGCTACCGTGGCCACATTATATTATGAATATATTAAAAAGAGAGAGAGAGAGAGATAATTACTAATGTTCTACAACAGGGGTTGGTAAACATGGTCAGTAGACCAAATCCAGACCACAAACTATTCTTAATCCGGATCGTGGGTTAATATTATTTTTACACGAAAAGTTTCAAAATCTGTGAATATTAACATTAAAAAATGGGCTTACTGGTCTCAACGTAAGCGCTCTTTCTGACTCATAACAACGTGCCCACATGAAACTGAATAACATGCAGTTCATTTAATATGTCAATGACAGTCGTTGATAGTCGAGTTTAGAATAATGGTTGCAAATAACGTTATTGGCATCACTATTTTAAAACTGTGCTAAAATGATGGGACATGTTAAAAAATAATGCTTAAAAAAGGAATCTAACCCAATGCTATAAATATCTTCTGAAAGATTAATACGACCAATTGAAATTATATTCTCGGAGATTTAAATCTGAATTTGAATGTACTTACCGATGTGAAAGGACAGTTTCGGAAATAAAGTATGAAAAATATTAATACATATCATAATTAGCAAATGACTACTTGCAAACAACTTTATTGATAAGAAGCACATTACTCTCATGATAATGTTATAGTTGTTGGTCAGAGCATCAACCGATTACCAAAAATCACTAATAATAGCTCATTTAGACAGGAAAAAGCAATGTATTATTACATAAATATTATGTAAAAATATCACAAATCCACAGAGCCTATTTTTTGTTGTTGCTTTCCTTGAGTATATCTGCTCATAAAAATATTTTGTTACCTTACCCTGGGTGACAAAATATTGCTACGATTCCTCAATTACTCTTCCCTACACCTTTATTATTGTAAGGGATAAGAAATATTTTCAAAGATTTCACCAGTCAGCAAGGAAAACTTAAGTAATGATCCCTCAAATTTAGCGACGAATGTGATGACTATTTAGGCGATTTGGCGAGAAACATGGTGACTTTGGTGACAAAATGACGTTTCACGAAAATACTGAGATTTTGTCGATATTTCGATTACGGAGAAGGTCACAAATTTTTTCTGAATTTTTCCTGTAACGTCAAATCCGATAGTTACAACTATAAATAAGGTAGTATGCGGAGCCGGAGGAATCGGTCGGAATTGGTTGAATGAACCTGCCAAGGAATTAGGGATATCGGGGCGTTATGAATTAGCCTGAAGTGACCTGTATCTGCCTGGTAATCTGTCGGGAATACCGGAAGCTGTCGGAATCCTTGCGAAAAATGACTTTGGAGATTTGTCCTCAGTACGAACTATTAAGCTGATGAACTGAGAGATAATGGAAGCGCCTGTCTGTTATTTCAAATACTGTATCTGCTTATGTTGCTGATCCAGAACTTTCTGACTTTGTTCATTTGTATCACTAATCTGAACAAGAGCTGTGTTTTCTGATTATACTGTTAATCTAACTGTTGCTATCTGTCCACAATATTTGTGAATAAAGTGTGATTTGTGACTATCCTTCGAGTTGGACTTATTCCACACGTATACCCACATGAGACTGAAGAATTTTTGTAACAATATTTTACGATCTGGGTCTTTCCCAAAAAAGAGTTTGCTAACTCCTGCTCTAAAAAGTGGAGAAGAAGAGCAAGAATCATATTTTCTATTTCATTATTTATTCTTCATCTACTTTCTATCTCTTAAAGTTATTTATTTAGAAAGAGAAAAATCTCTTATGTTGATTTTTTAATGAAGTTTTCCTATCTGCGATCTTAAAAACTTCTGAATTTTCGTAACATCTCTCAAACCAGTAAATACTGTCGCCTGGTTATTAAATTCCACAGAAAGCTTAAAGTTTTTTCAAATAGTCAATAAGTTCACAAATCCAAATGAAGAGACGTCAGAGAAAGGACAAGTTTTATTATCTCTTAAGATAGGCAAGGTTATTCTCTCTCTCGAATACCTCTCAAATCTTTTTAATTCTAGCTTATAATTAAACAAAAAAAGTAACTTAGCTTAACAACTGAGTGAGATATTCTTCAATACCTCAGATCTGACTTCTGTTACTATAACCAAGAGTCGCCCTCTAACCAATGATTCAATCCAATATACAAACATTTATCCGTTTGGCGTCCCCCTCTATCTCCCTTTTTTCCCCTTTTGATTCTATTTCGCCTATATATCAATATCCCTAATTCAATTTATTATGTTTCTTACCTTCATCTAATTTACCTAATCATGTTTCATTTGGTTGGCAAGGAGTTGGAATTTCATACTTTTCAAAAAAGGCCCAAGGTTACTAAATAGAAAGCCACGAATACCATGACGTCACAAAATAACTATCGAATATATATTACTTAGAGATTGCCTTGGTAAAATTATTTTTACTTGCTTCCAAGCTAAAATAATCTCCTTTCAAAAATTAAATTAATGTATTTTAATAAATAATTACAATAAGTGTGTGAGAAAATATGTCTAAGTGATACCTTTACCTTTTTTTGAAAAACATAAATTACGACTTTCTTATTTTAATTTCTTAATTTAATATAGGAATGGAGAAAACAAAATAGTTTTTTATTGAAAAAGATTTATAAAAAATTATGGACTTGAAAAATATTATATTTTTGATGCCGAATCGTATAGTTTCGAAAAGTTATCTACGTACAAAATTAAGATTTTTCTAAAGGAAATGATAATTTAAATATTATAGCTTTAAAAAAAAGTTATATTAATTTTTACTACGCTGATTAATATCTTTAATACCAAACAATCAGAAAATAAATATTACAATTTCAATTTCACCTTTAATTTAAGTAATTTAAAATCCAGGCTAATTAAAATATCAGAGGAATGAAACATTCTTTTCATTTATTGGTACCTATTTAAATCTCAAAATAAATCTAATACCAAAAATAATCTAAATACTCTGAAAAGTATTTTCAGTAACATCGAAATTATTTTCAAAATTTCAACTATTGAAAAATCATTGATAAAGAATAAAAACTAAAATATTAATGCAGAAATTACATTGGGCTTCACATCTAAGAATATAGATTCTGCATGCACTTAGCCTGTGACACATGTAAAAGATATATAGATCCTCTCTTTATATATATAATAAAAATCTCTCATCGCTAATAATGCCCTCAGTCTGAAACAAGGTGTCTCAAAAATTTAAAAATGTACTATTTGATTACTAAATTTAAGATTTGCAAAAATGTTAAAGTGAAGACTTCTTTCATTACAAATTCGTTTGTAAAACATTTTTTTCCTACCACGGATTTCAAAATTTTATTTGAAATAAAGTTAGCGTGCTTTTTTACCTATGTGTTCCTAGCACTACATAGAAATCTCAGATATATTTTTACTTGATTTTTACTAACCTCACTTTTAGAAGCAACACCAGAGCTATTGGTTTGAAATTTTGAATGTCGGTCAAGTGTTGATAACGACATCTGAGCTGATTCCTTCTCTCCAAACTTTCACACCATACCAACTGGAGGACTTGGAGCCTCAATAGATTTGAAGTGCCTAACCTCGCTGCACGGCGGGCCTTTACTGGGGCATCAGGACTCTAGCTCCCCGACGAAACGGAAACTACACCGGCCGTGAGTTCGCGACTTTAACCACTAGGCTATCATGGCCATTAATAGAATATGTTAAGGATTTCCATACAACTTTCCTTTTCGTTTCATGTACTGTGATATTTTTAATTCTAAGACAAGAAAACATCGTTCTCGATTTATGAATAGTGTTCAGAAATAGGTATTATATTGTTATATTGATCTCTCAATTGATATATCAGACTTAAAATTCTATAAAAAATCTTGGAAAATTGATGCGTATTAAATATTGGAAATAACATTCGTATTAAATATATAACTTCTTTTGGACAAATTTTACCCAAAAACTTAAAAGATTAAGAGGTAGACTTAGGTTTAACTTGATAATTCTGTCTTTTTAAATATATTTATTTTCAATATATATCTTAGTTCAAATTTCGGTAAAATCTCTTTTACTTATAATAGAATTCGTAATATGTGAAGTTAATATTTTAACCATAGATTCTCTTCACAGGTGTACTGCATAAACGTTGTAATATTTAATTTTTTTTTCTCAAAAAAGTGTCATAATTTTTCAAATTAATTTCAAACCTTTATCAGTTTCCTGTTCCTAGTTAATATCCTTTCTTAAAGTTTTAAAATAATTAATAAATACTTCGCCTATTTTAAATATTTAAATATCCAACGAGCAGAAATAAGATATTTTAGAAACTTTGGTATTATTTGTAAAACTGTGTGTGTGTGTGTGTGTGTGTGTGTGTGTGTGTGTGTGTGTGTAAGATAAAGCAATGAATTTATCATTAAAAAACATAAAAGTAAGAGAACAATTAAAGTCCAAAATCAACAACAACAAAAAACACATTTAAAGAACTACGTAAGAAAATGAATAAAAATTGAATCAAATTTGGAACTAGATGAATAATTTGAATACCCAACAAAACAAAATATGCATATTCAGACTTGGGACTGAACTGTGGGATTAAACTAGTTCTATGGTACCAACCCTCCCCCAATGCATCTTGTTGGGTAAAAATGGATTACTCCAAAATTCAATTTATAATTTAAAGAAAAGAAACAATAAACAAAGAAGAAAAATTGAAAGGCGAGTTATCTCAATTACTAATTATTTTCAAAAACAATTGTTTTTCAAACAAATAAAATATATTCTTCCCTTAAAAATTTCCAAATAAAATTTTTTAATCAAAAACCATCTATTAAAATATCCAATTAAAAATTATCCAATTAAAAATTATCCATTTAAAAATCATCCATTTAAAAATCACCCAATTAAAAATTATGCATTTAAAATTATCCATCTTAAAATATCCAATTAAAAAGTATCCATTTAAAAATATCCAATTAAAAATATCTAATTAAAAATTATTCAATTAAAAATTTAAAATAAATTTCGAAACAATGAAACAGTATAATTAAATATTTCCATTTAAAGATTTAAACTGCATACCCGATTCCGACTTTTAAAACTACATACCCGAATCCGACTTTTAAAACTACATACCCAAATCCATGTTTTTCATGAAAAATCCATTCAAATCTCACAATTTCAAAGGCAAAAAATTAACATCTTGTGACAAGTGATCATGAACATTAGTGCAATAGGCTAAGGAACTTTTTAAATGATGATGTCCACTACCAGACACTGTTACTGATTAAACACTGTTACTAGATTAATCAGTAACAGTGTCTGGTAGTGGACATGCACTGTTAATGCACTGTTACCAGATTAAATTTGTAAATCAATAGTATTTAACTAATTTGAGTGTAAAAAGTTTCAATACAGAATATTTAATAAATTATATAATAAAAATCCAATTTGTTAAAATTATTTGAAATCCAATTGAGTGAAATATGTGTCTGTAAAAGTGTAATAATACAAAAATGTTTCAAAATATCTTCACAACTTGACCACTAACTAGCTGTCTTCGTGATTCTAATGTGTAATGGATTTGTTTTTGAGACGAAAGTTCAAAAAAATTCATGAATGCTCTGAAAGGTAATATCCCTTATGTATAAGATTACCTCTTTGAATATGTCACCAATTCAGAAGATATTAAAGTCAGCTCTTACTCCAAGTTGTAAATATTAAAAGTTCATATAAATCAATTATGAAATAAAGATTCTATTGAGAAAACCATTATGATATTTCAATATCTTCCAGAGTCCCCTAAGAACTCCTCATGGGAAATCTTAATAACATATCAAAATAAACCATCATATAAATTATTGGGAATATATCTTTTTAAAAAATCTAATGCATAAATGCATTCCTTACATTCTCTTATAAATGTCTTAATATTATTGAATATATCTTTATCATTTGTAATAAGCAGTTTATTACTATGCAAAAAGTTTAATATAATATTTCTGTAAATGGATAAATAAATAGAATATATATATATATATATATATATATATATATATATATTGTAAAACTATTCTTATCTGCCTACAAAACAACTCAAACCATATTTTCGTGAAATATGAACACATATATTTTATTTTTCTAATGCACCTCTTATTTTTTCTTTCTTTCTGCTAAATCAATAGGCTCCGTGTTTGGAACATATTTTTAGCTCTACGAAATTCTTTTGGTCTTTATTCACTTAACTAAATTTTTCTTCCGCATGGAGAAATGTTTTCTGTGCAAACCATTTTCTAGTTAAGTAAACAATGATATTGAAATTATGTTGAATATCATCGAATGATAAATTCATAAGGAAACTTATCAAGTAACTGATATAAATATGCTACCTTTTTAAAGTATTAAACTGCTTAAAGTACCACGAATAATTTATTTACATAAAATACCACAAATAAAAAAAAAATGTTCCGAATTTTTAACTGTTGCTAAAAAGTGTTCTTATTTTTGTGCTTTGCAATATTTTTTACGAGGATTCATTGAACAATATTGCTTTCTCCTCCATAACTTCTTTATTTATTATTCAATTTTCAAACTTCTTGTTGTACTTGAAAGCTACATGTGTTTTCTATGTGCTGCGTTTGTTTTCTATATCCCCAGGTGTCGCTGATGGGCTAAGAACTCTGAAGAAGGTGGTGAACTTCACTGAGATGTGCTTGAAGCAACGAGGCTTCATTTGACCCAATTTTGCTACTTTTATTTCTTTTTAGGATGACTTTTAAGATTAGCAGCATCTTAAAAGTCCTTCTTTCGTTTTGACGTCAAGGTGAAAGCTGCTAATACGATCTCGTGTTGACAACAACCATCGAAATTATTCTCCGATAGATTTGCTTGACCAGTCCTATATTGTCGTAAATGCGTAGGGTAGGAGGGAAAAGATGTCATAAAGTGAATAAGGATTACACGGAGAATACGTGTAGCTTTCAGATACACTAAAATTGTGAAAATCAAATAATCTATGAAAACTAAGGTCACGAAGGCATTTGTTTTGAATCAAACCGCGTACTCTACATTTCGAAGGTGTGTAAATTTACGGGGTACCTCTCCCCAGAGTGGGAGATACCTCCACATCAGAGCCATTAAATATGAGAAAATTAAGAGAGTTCCATAAGATTTGCTAAAAGGTAGGAAGAGAAACTACGGTCAACATTATATGTCCGCCAATCGGACATATAGTACGAAGCCGGTTCCCCTCGGCCGCCGCGAGGCGGTCAAGCGAGAGGTCCGAAAGGCAACCTCTTTCCCCGCAGCACCGGTCTCGAATGAACGAGGCCGGGGGACATAATTCGAGAGACCAACCCCCCGCTCCGCACATAGTGCACTACGGGTTTGGAGTAGGAAGGTTCTCGTGCGTTTACTAAAAGTCTCGCTCTGCCACAGCAAGAGTCGCATGTGCGCCTACGGGAGCATCCAAGAACACTCCCAAAGCACATTGATGCCGGGCTGGTCTTTTTACCGGGCTAGGAACCGGCTGCCCACGGTGAGGTGTAGCAGGCTCTGGGCTACTTAATGGTAATGTCCTATCTAATGCTCCGGCACCTAGACATCTTTGCAGTCTCTAACACCAGGGGTGGGTGCCGGGGTACTTGGGTTCTTTAGAGACAAATGATGAGAGGACCTCATCGCGAACCCTTTCCCTTAGATATAATGGACTCACCTGAGATGGTTTCGTGTCGGCTGTTGGGCCTTCACTTAACCTCGTTTAACTTTGAGGAGATTGTCTCGTTGTCTCAGGTACCTAGACATCTTTGCAGTCTTTTACACCGTAGTGGGTACCTTTGACTGTGATACTTGGAACCCGATGCCCATTTCACAGCCCTCAGCATCTTAGTGGGTCCTTTCTCACCGAGGACTCACCCCTATCATAATATTGTCGCACCGAAGTGCGATCTAAACTAAAAAAAGATTGTCGCACCGAGGTGCGATCTTTACTGATTAGAGTTGGCCGTGGTCAACTCATCCACAAGCTTCATTAAAGAACGAAGTATTTTAAGATTTTTGGGCTTAAGCAACGAGGCTAACCCATGCTCCGTGTCCAACTGAGAGTACAACCTCCTGGTTCGAGGACAACTTGTGAGGTAGTGGAGCGCGTCACCGACTCCACCACACTCACAGCTGCCGTTCCCCTCGATTCCGAACCTCTGGAGGTATGCGGGAAACCTGCCATGTCCCGTCACCAGCTGCACAATCTGCTTGTCACTGACTCGGAGTTGTAATACCGGGTTGGGCAGGATCTGGTGCGTGAGCCTACCTTTGGCGTTCGAATGCCATCTCTCTTTCCAAATCCTTAGACCGGAGTCCCGAAGCATCCATTTAATCCGTCTTCGAGAAGACGGCAACGGGTCCGTAACCTGCGGCAGCTCGGAAGCTCTTTTCGCTGCGTCATCCGCCAACTCATTTCCACAGATTCCTACATGGGCTTTCACCCAATGTAGGACGACTTCCCGCTCCATCTTTGCCAGTCTGAGGGCTTCCTTGAGACCCTGGATCGTTGGGTGCTTATGGTCTGGATTCCCGAGGGCCTCCAGAACCGACCGAGAATCGGTATAGATGTTAACTCTCGATGTTGTTGAGAGTTTTAAGCACCACTCGGCTGCCTTGAGCAGAGCGAGGGCTTCCGCCTGAAAAACCGTATTATGGTCTCCCAGTCGAAAGAGTGCCTCGTCCGTCTTAGCGCCGTAGTAACAGGCCACGAAGGCAGCCCCAACTTGATCGTTGAGGCCTGATCCGTCTGTAAAGATCTCAATTCCATCCCCGTCAGGCTCCGACAGAACGTGATCGAAGTGAAGTCGTTGTGACGGGTGTACGCTCCAGATGTTAAACTGGGCTTCCACATGAAGGTTCCTCTCTCCACTGACTAAGTCGGTGGAGGGCTCCAAGTTGTTATGGAGAAGGAACTTTGAATATTCAATGCTTGCCGCAATGTCTAAGGGTAGTACTCCTGAGATTACCTGCAAGGCCACCGTGGACGCGGTCTTGTAGGCCAGGCTCATCTTAACTAGCGGTCTTCTTTGCACCACGTTAAGGAAGTTCGAGAACGTTTTTGTTCTCAAACGGTGACCCCACGCTCCATGCCCATACACTGCAAACCTTTCTATGGCGCCCAGATAGATTCGTCGGAAGATTTCTGGGTGATTACCATACAGTTTGCGTGCTATCAGTGACAGCCTGTGTGTTAGAACGTCAACTTTCGTTCTAACTTCTAAGAAATGCTGATGAAAGGTCAGTGCCTTGTCCCATAACACTCCGAGGTATTTGACGGAGGGGACTACTTTGATTTCATCCCTGCCTAGTTGGAATCTGGGAGGATCATCGTACTTAAGTCTCCGCAAGTAGGTGATCGGCATACTGGCTGACTTATCTGAGCTAAAAGTCAGCTTATGGGTGCAACCCCACTGCCTGATCTTTTCCAGCGCACTGTTGCCTCTAACTTCCAGTTCACCCTTGTTCTCGCCCCAAACTACTAGGGTGAGGTCATCGGCGTAAGCCTGGATGCAACATCCCTCCCCTAGGGGAAGGTCCAGTAGAGAGTCTACCACTATATTCCAAAAAAGGGGTCCGCTACAGGAACCTTGCGGGCATCCCCTGCTCATTGAGTACTCTCTATGTGCTGCTGGACTGGTGTAAAGCAACCTGCGGTTTCTTAAGTAGTCATTAACGAGCCGGAAGACGTTCATTGGGCAGTCTGCTCTGACCAGGTAATACAATACTGCCACGTACCACACACTGTCAAACGCTCCGGCGACGTCCAGCGAGATCACATTGACGCACTTCCTACCCTTAAGATGTTCTTGGATCTTAGTCCTCAAGGCATACTGTGCGAGTTCGCACGACTTCGATGGCCTGAAGCCATATTGCCTGGGATTTGTCATCGATCGCGAGGCGAGATGATAAAAGATCCTTTGGGATAGGAGTTTGTCAAGCACTTTGCTCATTGACGTGAGTAGGCATATCGGTCGATAGGCCTTCGGACTGGTCGGATCTTTATTGGGTTTGCTGAAGAGAATCAGCTGCCCTACTTTCCACTGGACAGGAAAGTGACCTATGCGCAGGCACTTGTTGTAAAGGAAGGTGAGTAGCCAGGGTGAGACCTTGTGAATCTCTCTGACTATTTCCAGATTTATGCCATCCACCCCCGGTGCCTTTCCTGATGCAAGTGAGCGAATCACCTGCATGACTTCGGTTTCAGTGAAGTCCGTGTCATCGTTGTCGCTGAGGTACTGTTGAACAGTTTCCCTCATTTTCATTTGAATGGGAGAGTCACTCCCCGGGTCATCCTGCGGGAATAACCCTGCGACGATGTTGTCGATGACACTGCGCATATTTTGTCCGGCATCGCCCTTTGAGTTAGTGACATTGCCTACCACGGAGGGTGTTGCTACTTTGTTCGCAGCTATGCGGTACGGTAACTGCCATGCTCCCTGGTTGGAGACCGTCTCACAGAACCGTTCCCAGCTGTTTCTCTTTTTTGTGAGCAGCATCCTTTTAAAGATAGCTGCCTCTCTCTGATATTGGCATTTTCGTGCAATCCTTTCAGACTGACAAGTCATACTGGACTGATACCTTCGTCGTAGTGCTCTTACTTTCTTCCTCTGCACAGCTAGCTCTGTGACCCACCATGGGACTCTCCGCTTATCGGAGTTTTTTCTTTTCAGGTGCTCTTCGCATGCTTTTTGGATTGTTGTTGTTATCCTACCCACGAGGTCTTCGACCTCACCCCGGAGATCTATTCGCGGGGGGGGGGTTTCCAGGGCGTTTGAAAATCTTCCCACGTCCCTGGCCACCCTAG
>BMAW01000143.1:0-54968 GCA_019974015.1 Nephila pilipes | reverse complement strand
TTTAAATGAGTATAATGTTAGAGAAGTTCAATAAGTGACTTAAAAGTCTTTAAAAAGTCTGATTAAAAAGGGGTATTTTTTAAATCAAAGATAAAATTGTCTTCTGATCACTTTTTTAAGTAAAGAGTTGTCTGAATACCTTTTCTGGCCAATCAATGGAATAAGTGAATAAATGAGCGAATGAATGATAATTGAAAGAGTGAGTGACAAAAATGAGCGAGCACTTATTATCTGAATGAGTAAGTGAATGAAAGAGAGAATGAGTAAGTGAGTGAGCAAATGCATGAATGAGTGAGTAAAGGGGAAGGAGTAATTGAGCGAGTAAACGTGTGAATGAGTCAGTGAATGAAAGAATGAGTGAATAAATGAGCAAATGAATGATAATTGAAAGAGTGAGAGAATGAGTGGTCACTGAATGTCTGAATGTATGAGTGAATGAAAGGGATAATGAGTAATTGAGTGAGTAAATGAATGAATTAGGAAATGAATAAATGAAAGGGATAATGAGTAAATGAGTGAGTGAATGTATGAATTAGAGAATGAATGAATGAATGAAAGGGAGAAGGAGTAAATGATTCAATGAATGAATGGGTGAATTAAAGGGATAATGAGTAGTTGAGTGAGTAAATGTATGAATAAGTAAGTGAATGAAGGAAGAAGAAGTAATTGAGTGAATAAATGTATGAAAGGAAGAAGGAATAATTGACTGAGTGAGTGAATGGATTAATGAATGAATGGAAGAAGGAGTAATTGAGTGAGTAAATGTATGAATGAGTAAGTGAATGAAAGGAAGAAAGAGTAATTGAGTGAGTGAATGAATGGATTAATGAATGAAGGAATGGAAGAAGGGGTAATTGAATGAGTAAATGTAAGAATGAGTAAGTGTGAATGAAAGGGAGAAGTAGTAATTGAGTGAGTAAATGTATAAATGCGTGAATGAATAAATTAATGAAAGAAAGAAGGAGTAATTGAGTGAGTAAATGTGTGAATGAGTGAATTAATGAAAGATTAAGGGAGTGAATGAGTAAGTGTGTGAATAAAGGGGGAACGAGTAAGTGAATGAATGAATCAATCAACCAAATTCCCATTCCTGTTATCATGTTATCGTTTGCTTTCATTATAATATTGTGTTGAGCAATTTAACAATCATTTAAAAAGAGTTAGCTCTTTTTTTTTTGGCTAAATATGTCATTTGATAAAATTTGCATGGATCTTATTTTTTAGTATTTTGTTAGTATTTGAGAAATAATTTCCGATTTTTGATTCCTACATCTTCTTAGATTCATATTTCTTTTTATAAGCGTTGATGTTTCTGTGAAGCATAAATTAACATGTTTCAGTAAAATTATTTTAATTAAAGGACGATATGAACCCTAATTAAATAGCGTTGAAAGCTTATACTCTTATAATTTCAATATTTTTAATATGATTATCAATTGAAATGAAAATAGTATATTGATTACAAGTACTATAATAATACTTTTTTTAAAAAAATTTCTTATGACTTTTAGAAAAATTATTTGTTTTTTCAGGTATTTGAGTAATAAAGTGTCAGTTATTTCCAACTTTAATATTCTGAAGTTAAATGACGCATTAAGATCAAAAATTTCTTCAAATGCCTCAGTTTTTTTTCTTTCGCATTTTGATATACTTTAAGATCAAGCATATGTAGCAATCGAACGTACAAAACTAAAATATACTGCACATTACATTTAGCCATAATAATTATTCATTATTTATGAACTGAATTATTTAATTTTCTGCAAATAAATGCATTTATAATCTTTAACAAAAATGCTTCAATGAATTTTATATACCTACTTTACCATTATTATGTAAATTGCCAATACTTTATACTGCTATTACTATCGTATTATTTAGATCTATCACCTCACCATTTTCGTATATCATATGTTTCCAAATATAAGCCGAGAGTGGTTAAAATATTTTTTTTATAAATCTGTCCACTATTCAAAATCCGTATGTAAGCCGAAATGAAGAAAAGAAAGGGGGGGAATTCCTTTAGAATTCAAACATGTCGCCAAGAAAGCGAAATTGTCGCCATGTAAACGAAACGGTCTGAATATTTTTCTGACAAATATCTGTAAAGAAAATTCCAGATACCAACGATGAGACAGATAAAAATCTAGTAACCCTAATTCAGCTATCTTATTGTTATCAAACGATATGTGGTATATTTATATATATGGCGGTTCTTTTTTCAATACCTTTAAAAGAAAATTTCTAAAAATTAGCGGAGTAAAAAAATAACTGCAAACGATCATTATGTTTGGGTAAAAATTTTAATAATAATATATCTGCTTTGTATTTCTACTTAAATGAAAAGCATCACATTTATAGTTTGGCGATGATTCAAAAAACCATTAACATAAACACTTTCAAAAATAAAACAATTTGTTATCATAAAAATAGTAATTAGATTTGGAATTAAATTTCTTAGTAAATTTCAGATGTATAACTTAAAAATATGCTATATTTACCGATTTATCGTTTGCCCGCGGGTGATGGAAAAATACCAACGTGTTTTGCGTAACAGCGGTAAGAGGCGATCCCAGTAACTGAGCTTAGGAAAAAGTTCACGAAGTCTAGTTCACAAAGTCTAGTTAATAATGAAAACTTTATAATAATTTCACTTTTGTATTAAATAGTTATAAAATTTAAATTATTTACATTTTCATTGTATTTATGATTTGAACAGAAATATACATAAGTTATCTAAACAGTATTGAACTAATTGTTATGGAAACAATAGCATTACTACAACAACTGAAACCAAGCTTCTATAATGATATTATTATCTGATCACTGAAGCATTAATAATTCTGTCAAAGTATAGAAGTTGATTAGGTTTTTTGTATTACTTTACCTTTAAAAAGTTTAAAAATTAATAATGTGTGTGTGCTTAACATTTAAAAGAATTTGAAAATTCGAATGGATCTTTTATTCTTTATAAAACTTAATTCTAATGAATATTGGATCCACTAATAAATGCAGTACAATATTATTTTCAAAGACACAAATATTTAATTTACTGTTGCATTATTTTTTAAACAGGGAAACAAATTTCTTTCATATCGAGTTAATTAAACGAAAATTAAGAATACAATATTTAAATAAACACTATGTGCAAAGTCTTATCAAAAGTAAATACATAAAAAAATTAATAAAATGATAAATTAAATAAACAAAATAAAAAAGGGAAGATAAATAAGTAAAAATTAATATATATTAAAAAGTGTTTTTTTTCCCTGCCTTTATAAATGAAATTATTCTATCATGCGGTTCCATCTTCATTCGTGTTCGTACTAAATCACTTAAAGCAATATTCATATGTGAGAAAAATAAAATACTCCTTTCTTTTCTATTTTTTTCAAATCAAATATAAAACGATGCTACTATTGTCTGCTAAAATTATTAATTCAGGCTTTATACAGCTTATCTTATTCGCAACAACTCAACTCGGAATAATTCTCTTTGTTCTCACTCTTTCATTTCTATTCTCTTTTTTTATTGTTCGGTGTTTGAATGAGAGTTAGATATTATTGTAAGAACTGGAATATAACCCATTCAATATGGGATTTAAATTCAAACAGGATTCTTCTAGCTTTGATAGATCTTCGTATATTAAATTTTCTCCATTCGCTTCTGAAAAATAAATTTAAAAAAAGAAATGATTAAAACTACATTTTGAATGATTCATGAATTATATTAAAAATTCTCAAATTTTTACATTCATTTAAAATCTCTAAATACGAATAACCTTAATTTTATTTGATAGCTAGCTCAGTGTGTTTAGTACATAGTTGAAATTATGAAATTAAATCAACGCCTACTCCTATTTCATTTGAGTTATTATCAATTTATAGCTTTATGAAGGATATTGTTTCATCTTTTAATGGTACAATTTCTTCTAGAATTGCATCTGTTAGATGTATCGTTTCATCTAATACGGTACAAAGTAGAACTGCTATCCTCTCTTCATTTCATTATATAAGTTCTATCCATATTTTTGAGCTAGCAATTGTAAATTCTTTCTGCTTTGAATGGATTTTATCTTCCAGAATTTAAAGTGCTTAGAGCATTGATTAAATCTATATATATGTAAGCGAAATACCACTGACTGATTCATCACGAGATCTCAAAGACTATTCAACCGATTGACTTGAAATTTAGCAGAGTTATTCATTTTGCGATGCAGACTCTCACTAAGAGCGGATTTTACGGAAGTCTTATCCAAAATGTAATTTTCATCCGTTAATCTACTCTTATCCATCGGTTTTGTTATTTTTGGCGACTTTATCGCCAAAAATGACATGACCGACGCCAAACGGAATATATATTTTTTAAAATATACTGTGTATTATCACCAATTAAGTTTACTTGGTGAGATTTGCGCGTGCGAAATGGAAAAATACCAAATAATTTAATATTGAAGCGCTGATGCAGGATTAGCAAGATTTTGGCGAAGGGGCTCTTTGTGTGAAATTTCGTACATGTCGAAAATAGGAAACGTACATATTTAGCGATAGAAATAAATCAATGTGGAACCCCACGGTTGGTGAAAGTGTAATTTAGCTCCAAAACTTAGCAGGGTTTGAAAAATACTAAAATGGCTACTTTTGACGGAGTAGAGCACAGGCAAGACAATCTATATATATATATATATATATATATAAGCAAAATACCACTAAAAAGTTCTGCATAACCATTATCTCAGGCAATCAATTTCCTAAAATTTTAAATTTAGATTTTCATTATCGTTTAAAAATTGAAAATTTTCTTGATATTTTACGTTTAGGTTCCATAATATAATATTATCGTCTTCCCAGCGAAGCGGGCTGGTATCGGCTAGTGTTGTATATTACAAATGCTTTTCTTTGGTACTTTATAAACTTCTTACGTAATTTATTTTATGAGTAGAATGACAAAATTAGAGATCACAAAACAGTTAAAAAAGACATCAATATATACTAAGACTGACTAATAGACGAAAACCAGAATAGATATCTGTTTTTATGAGCAGAGTAGTATAACGCAATTTATGTGATACCAGACAAGTTCTTTCTGTGATATCATTCTTGACAGATATCAACTAAATCAAACAAAGAATGTGATGGACATTTATGTTGTCTGAGAAACATCGATAGCAACACAAAAAATTCTTTATGTCAAATTCAGTGACACTAATTCCGAGAAATTTCGACTAAGACTCTGGAGGCAAAATTTGTCAATTTAGGTAAGGCTCTTATATGTAATGCCATTTTTAGATCAAATAACTGTAATTGCAATTATTTATGTTTCTTATTGTAAATTGATTAAAAAGTTATATTTTCTTATAAAATGTATTTACCTTTCTTCGAAAATAAGAAACTATACATAAAACTCGTATTAATTCCAAGGTATTGTTAATAGTTTTCGTGAGATCTTAACTGTAGACTTTAAGCTAAATCTATTTTAAAATATTATTATGCTTAATAATTAACTATAAAAATTATATATTTAAAAATTATCGATAGTAATTAGATTTCTTATAAAATTGAAATGTAACCAAAAGATTTTCGCTACTCTTTGAAGTAAATGCAAACGCAAAATATAAACTGAGAGACCAACAAAATTAAAATGTGTTTTCAGATATGCGAACTAAATAAGGATAGAGTAGTAACTATTAGATTTAGAGTATTTAATTTCAGAAATGTGAAGATTGATAGTGATGGTAAAAGGATGCAAATTAGATGTAGAAATTGCTAAGATACCGAATTACCACCAAGCAACATTTTTAATTGTTCGCAATTTTAAGGAAGTAGTAATTTTCGGATGAATCCCCGAATGAAAAGTTGTACACTGACAAAATCATACAGATAGCTGAAATTTTTCTTTTAACCTGTGATTTCCTGTGTACATTGTGACGTTAATCTATTACAAGTCTCATCTGTCATCTTAAATATTATGTGGATCACAAATCTAAATTTGAACTTAAGTTCATGCGCAGATAAAATAATTAAAACAGTCAATTATATTTCCAAACAGAGTTTATTAATTTTCTTCTAAGGGGAACGTTCTTTACCAGTTAACCTGTTTAGCATCTCTGTCTACGAGTACTAACAACTTGTAAAACATATCAAAGAATATGCTTATCAGAATAAGATGCGAGTACCTCCTCCAAATATTCGATCAATCAGTAAACAATGGGTCCTAGTCTTAAAACATCACGTAGACACGTTAGAAAACTCCTTCGCAAAGTATTTTATTAACACACGAAAAGACTAGAACCCTTCACACACACACATATCACCGTAACCATCTATTCTCAATTCAATTAGCCATCCAAGATGCTATCGTTTTAATCGGATCAATTTTAACGTACCAGATCACTTTTTAAATTTTTTTATTATTTGCTTCAAATTTAATTACATTTAGTTTAAATACATTCAATTTAATAATTTTTGTTTCCTATAATTTTAATTATACGTAGATAATAATATTTGTAGATATCACTTTATTAATTTATCGTTTCCTATAATTTTAATTATACGTAGATAATAATATTTGTAGATATCACTTTAATAATTTATCGTTTCCTTTAATTTTAATTACATGTAGCTGTTATAATATGCAATTTCATAATTTATCATTTGCTTCAATTTTAATATCGGAAAAGTTTACTTTTGTCTATTTCGCGATATTTCATTGCTTATTTTCATTCTCATTTTTAATTGAGTAATTTAATTATAATTATAAAAAAGCAAACCTTGGGGGAGGGGTGCTAATTTTAATTGAATTTACTTAAAATTACCTTCTCTTTTTCTCTGTTGTTTTTATACGAATCGATTATATCTATTCATTTCACTTCTAAGGTTTACATAATCACGCTTCATTTGGTTGGAAAGAATTTGGAAAAATTGAAATAAAGTTCAAAAAGAAACCCAAGATGTTAGTTAAAGGAAATCTGACGTACAACCCATGACAAAACCAAGTAAGAAATATTTCATTAACGTATTATTTACATATTCAACCCCTCATGGTTTGGTATTTTTATTTCCTTAGACAGACTTTCAGTTACCACTAAATAATGATATTCGCCTAAATCCTTCTGTTAAACTCACCCTTTTAGCTAAACACTCCCGTACCATATTACCAATTACGATCAGCGATTATTAATACCTTTTACATTAATAAATTAGTTCCGAGTTTTCCATTTGTCATTGTTCGAATGAGTTCTGGGGTGTATTAAAGTACCGGCTGCTTCTGTATTCCTCCGCTTCACGGAGGAAGCTCGCCAGCTCAGGTGCAGATGTATTTATATGAAGTGTAAATAATGTTTTCCGCCTCGACACTCCCCTTTCTGGAGTTGGCGAAATTGAATTCTCTCCCCCTCTGCGTGTCACCGGCTGTGGCGAACGCTGAGTACAAATATGCGAAGCCGTCCAGGTGAGCTATTTGACGTGTTACTCATAACTCAAATCCTCTGAACGTGAAATGAAGGCAAGGCGTGTAAAGTTATAAGGTTCATCTTATACTTAAATTTTACTTGCTCTCGATATGTGAAATATTTTAGAAATGTATGTTATATATGAGTGTTTACATGTGTTACTTAAGGTTACCAAGACATGCAAGGAATTATAAAATGTCGAATTTTAGAAATATAGCTCTTAAAATTATCATTGCAGCAGGACATTTTGTGTTATGATAATGATATTTATACTTGTTCTATAATCATAAAAGTAATTTTTGGTCCAATCTTTTTTTATTCTTCTAAATTGAATATAGGAAATATTTTTGGGTTTCGTAATGTATATTTGCATTGAGGTATCCTGTTTTTTTTTTTTTTAATATTCCTACAGTTTACCTCGAATATAACATATTATTTAAAACATAGTGAACCAATTTTTTTTAAACATTACTGCATAATGGTTTGAAAATATTATAGAACATTGCAATTTTGGAAATTTTAGTTTTTTTTTTTTTTTTTCATAAATAACATTATTTTTAAAACTAAAGCATTGCTTAAAAATGTTTTCGCTTTATTCTACGCTAGGGGATTCTTCGTAGAAGCATAAAAAATTTGAAATAATTAAATACATTTTTTTAAGTGAACATTATTGCAAATAATTTTCCTACGACCTCAGAAATCATGTCCATATTCACTTAATAAAAAGAAAAAAAAATGACAAAGAAAAAAATTAACATTTTTTTTTATATAATGATTAAAATACTATTATTAGGGAAAAATCTACTCTGTTAATAATTTTAAAAGCCATATGTCATAAAACAAAGAATCTTAAAATCGGTATTTTGTTATTCCTCTCAAGTCTTGGTACTAATAAGTTTTAATTCAATGAGAAGTTGCAAGACTCGTTTCTGTTTGGTTACATTATTTATTTTGACATGCTATAATTTGTAGATAATAACTTTCAAGCGATACCGCAGACATTTTCCAAAATTGTTAAGTAAAATAAGCTTAGAATAGACTGGTAGGTGAAACTTATTTTTTACTGTTATGTATAGAACTTTTCGTATATGGATTTGCAACGATTCTCATTCAACTTTCTCTCTCATAAGTCGGGTCGGCTTATTTATTCAAAACTGACAAATTTCCAAGATAATCTCATAAGTTTATTGTTTAGCAATCATTGCATCATGAATATACCACTTTTGACGCCAAAAATCCATAAATTACTATGCACTCTCTTCATCTTGCGTTATTCCAACAGATCAAGCCTCTTCATTTAACTTCAAATTCCTATTACTTCGTCATACTAAGGAGATCAATAGATAAGAAAAAAGGAGAACTAGACCATCGACAATCATAAGGAGTCCCTTGGTAATTGGTGTCTCAAAATCTCATGTACTAAAGTCTGTAGAAATTTATTTTTATCTGCATAGCTATATTGTTGTGTTATTAAATATTTAGTTCTTTAAATTAAACTTTCCTCGTGAAATATTTTACATAAATTATAATCCTCCAACATGTTACGCAGATGAAATACGGTATAGTGTTGTTTAGAATTGCCACTATTTGTTAATCAAGTGAAATTTTGGCTAAGAGCCGCACTTTTTCTTACACACTAGCACTAGCACTTTCATTAGGAACTATCAGAATAGATATATGTTCCATTGTTGGTGACAATTCCAAGTCTGGTCAAGAACTACATATACAAGAAAAGATAAGTTTTAATGTTAAGAGAATTTTACATATGATTCAACATGTTCGGTAACTTTCAAATATAAATTTCTGATATCTGAAAACTTTTAAATCAGTTTGATTGATCGGTTTTATTAACGTCACACTAAAAACAATACTAAAACTATTGGCAACGGACCTCGTAATTTTGTGCCTCTGTCAGTGACGAGGGCAGCACTTGAGCTGGCACCTCCCTCACTTAACTTCCAAACCACACCAACTGGAGGATTTTGAGACCCAAAAGATTTAATGTGCATGAGCCCAGGCTACACGGTGGCTCTTTAATGGTATCAGGGCTCGAATCCACGACTAAATGAAACCCGCCGACCTCAACCATGACCATTACGCTACCATGACCACTTGTAAATTAGTATCGTTAATTATAAATGTTATAAAATTGATTAATATCTGCTATATCCCCTATTCCTTAGAGTGATAACATAAAATAATTTTATGTTTTATGTTAATTTTATGTTTTTTATTACAACTTTTTAACATTACGGAATATTGCTCAATTAAATTTAATAAAAATTATTTGCAGAGGGGATTAACATATAAAATCTTTGATAGTTAAATAATATTTTAATACTTACAGTCAACTTCAAGGTAAAGAAGCGCATTGAGCTAGCTGTATATAATTTATTGCTGAAAATTTTATAAAAAGACAAAAACCTGAGTTTGTAAACGAAAGAGTATTAATAATATGACATTAATTACCACAGGAATGTATATGTTCATTTTTCACAAATATATATTTTTTTTCCTTCAAATTACCTGACTTATTCCTTTCTTTTCAATATTTTTGAAAAATTACTATCTTGCTATTTGAATTTTTATTTGATGATTCTGCTTCTTTCACCCGCTGAGGACCTTTGAAAGCAGAAAGAAGAGTTTCCATAGTATACGTACGCACTGGACCAAACGATTTTCTTCGTTAATCCTTATTTCATGAAAAACTTCATTTAAAAATCATTACTGTTACTAAATATGCAGAAATAAGTAAGAAAAAATGCCTAATAACGATGACTATAATAATACAAATAAATATAGCTTAATAAATAAATAAAATAAATGGAATGGAATTAGTAAAATAGAACATAAATAAATAAAATATAATAAAAAAGTATACATATTTTTTTAAAAAAAGTTATATACATATATACATAGCTTTGCAAAGAGCAGGTTCGCTACCTAATATCATACTGAGAAACAACACGAGGGATATTAACATGAACCTCGTAATTTTGATTCTCGGTCACAAGTGACGAGGACGGCACTCGATTTAGTACCTCGCTCACCAGACTTCCACACCATGCGAATGAAAGGACTTTTGGACCTCCATCAGATTTCTGAATCAGCCTCCCTACATGATGAAGTTTCAGGTACATCAGGGCTCTAACTTATACTCGACGAAAATATGTGAAATTTATTTTTATCTGTATATTAGTATTAATAATATGACAGTGAATCCGAGATCATGACCACAAGGCTACCGTGCCCACCCCAGCTCCTCTACATAAACATCATTAAATATTAGTGAAAATATTTTGTGCTCTCCGAGATCGAATTTCATGGTCGGGAAGAATTTCAGTATTAGAGACTGCTTTACACAAATAATGACTTCAAACTCTTTCAACTCCAATACTTGACCTTTAGCTTCCATTCCACGTCGGATAAAAGAAGCAATACTGGCAAGAATGGGTATAGGGCGTTCAATTTTCTATTGATAAAGATTTTTCTATATTCTTTGTAATTGTATTATTTCGTCACACCTGCATCTAGAAATCAACTTTTGTATTATTTATGTTTTATTCCACTAATTCCATTGCGTTTATATATTTATTTGTACTAGAGATCTCTTTATTGAGTATTCGTGTGTGAGAGTATGTATTCGTATTATTTATTTATATGTTAAAAGACATTTTAAAATTTTTAATATTTACTTTACTGTTTCTATATTGTCAAAAGACCGATTAATCTTCAAACTATTTGATGTTCTGAATAGGTAC
The DNA here is from genome assembly GCA_019974015.1 of Nephila pilipes. NCBI lineage: Eukaryota > Metazoa > Arthropoda > Arachnida > Araneae > Nephilidae > Nephila > Nephila pilipes. The sequence continues at coordinate 43,757 of BMAW01000143.1, read as the reverse complement.
AGAGGATCCATCCGTGTTTTGAATAGGTCCCATCCGTTCTTAACATTTTGGTACCATAATTTTAACGGTTGTACCAAAACTTTCAAAATTATCGAGGGAAGAAAAACTGAACTTTATTTAACTTTTTTTTCCCTTCATTTTTCTCAAAACTAAGAGTCTTAGTTTTCGGACTGGATTTCTCAGAAACTATGTATCATATTAATTTGAAATATCATACATATTCTAAAAGTATGTTTCGTTATGACTTATCAATTTTTATATAAATTATCGACAAAAAAAATTTATATGAATTTTTAAATGATTTTTTTCTTAAAATTATAATTTTTTTAAATAATATTAAATTTTTTTCTCTAACTTTTCAAAACGTATGCATAACTTCGAATTGAACGTTTTATTTTCTAAATAACAATATTTTTGTAAATTTTCGTCAATGTTTTATTTCATAATTCCACGTGCACTAAAATGTTAATTTTCGTACTTTTGAAAAAGTGTCCAATTTATATTACTTTATAATATTTTTAAAAGTACATGAAAATTACTTGAAAACATGAAAATTAATATAAATATATATATGAGTATTAGATGGTAAGAATGTTAAATTTATGCTTTGTTTTATCGGAGTTTTAAATTGGTTGTAAAAGTGATGTTTCTTTACACACACGGATACTGATTAAATGTTCTGTGTCCCCTTAAAAGATATGCAGTTTTTGAGTGAATGAATTTTTAACATTCTCAAAATGATGCAAAATCTTTTATATTGACGTATGTTTAAAGAAAGTTGTGTTGCATAAAAGAAGTTCTAAACAACTCCCGGTAGAAATATTTACCAATAAAACTGTCAACATACACTTCATACAGTATCACATAAAAAGTTTTTATACGAATATATGATATTATGATATAAAGCAGTTTAAAATTCTTTTTCCTCGAACCTATGAATCTTTAATGTAATCTATAAACTAAAAGTGAATAGCATACTCCATTACATCAAATAACCATGTTCTGAAAGAATTGTTCGCGTTTTTTTTTTTTTTATTTTTTTATTTTTTTTTTAAATTTCAGTAAGCACTTCTACTTCTTATAAAAAATTATTACTTTAATGTACATAAAGGTCTGAATAAGCTTCCTTGGTCTATTTGTTTTTTGGTTAAATCTTTTATAGTATTTCTTATGATAAAATATTATTATGAGTAAACAAATAACTAAGAACTGGATTATTAAAGGTCTGACAAGAAAAAAAAAATTGAAGCACTCAGCTTTGGAAAAAATGTACATAAATTTTGGGAATTGACCACGTTCCTTTTTTGGAGATGTCAGTAATTTAATACACTATTCTTTTACCAACAAGTTTTATAAAACTAATTTTATTTTAGTTTAATCATTACTACAGCGTTTTAATGTCCTTTTTGTGACTACAACTTTCATTAGAAGTGATTTATTGTTGTTATTTCTTATTTTATTTGCCGTCAGCTTATAGAGCTAATTGAAATTACTGATTTCTTAACTTGTGATTATATTCGTCTTTTATTTTTATGCAAGCATAACGTTTTGATATTATACAAAGAAAAATGTTTTTTACTAATTCTTTTTTATGTTATATAACCCTTTATTTTTTTATTAGTCATGTGCAATTAATGCTCTATGATAGAGATAAAAATTATCACAAATATGTATTAAATTGATATAAAATTCAAGTAATTCTAATAAACCTATATAGTTGATACCTTAAAATAGCATTTTAAATTTACTGAAGCTTACAAAAACTGTTTTTTTTTCACAAAAAACTTTAAAATAGTTTTTCTCAGCTTACGTGTTTGCCTTAAAACAACATTATTTTAATTTGTATATATTTTATATTCTATAGTTTATTAATTTTTTACAACACTTCACATTCATTATCTATTTATTTTTTGTTATGCTTTTTATATTCTATTATTTGTATTAATATATTTCATTTTTTTACTTATTTTATATTGTTATATTATTTTATTTCAATTAATTATTTATTCTGTTAATTTATATCGATATATTTATATTCAATGTATAGTTTTCATTTCTTTTCTTCCATAGTATTAATTACAGTAATGAATTTGTATGAATTTGAAAGAAAACTAGGCTTAAGGGGAGAAATCGTCCGGTCCTTGGCCCTCGTATAGTTTCAGAACTCGTGGGCCTGGGGAGGGGCCCTTCTTTTCCCTTTCGCAGGCCTTGAAAGTGTTAAGACTTTCGAAAAAAAGATTACAAAAAAATTCATATGAAGCTATTAATAAATACAGGGGAGTACATTTTTGGAATTTCCCAACTTTTTTTAAGAAATTTAAATTTTTAAAATTGTACCAACAATATACTCAAATTTTACCTGAAATCGTTTTTCTGTTTAAAAACTTTATAGAACACGCTAAAATATAATATTAAATGCTTAATTAGAAAAAAAAAAAAAGTACAGTCTACGGAGTTTTTTGGTTCAGTGATGATCTTCCATTTTAAAATTGATGATTAACTTTGAATTTGACGAATAATCGAACTAACACATTTGCTTACATAACTTCATTTAATTAAAGAATTTTTGGTTTTCCAATTGAAACAGAAACAAGTTCTTAAAAGGTACACCTCACAAACAATCAGTAATATAACAGCAACAAAGATACAGTTAGCAAGCATCAAAACCATTAAAGTAAATAATCAACAAACACTAAGTAAGCAACAAGTAAACTATGTAAATAACTCCAAGGAAGCAAAAAGTAAACAACACTAAGTAAACAAGCAAGGAATACTAAAAACTAAACTAAACTAAGTAAGCAAACAACTAAGTAAACATCAGCAAGTAAGAACCGAAAATACATTAAGAAATAAAACATAAAATTAACAGTTTAAAATATACTTTAAATATATTTCTTTTCTCGTAAATTCTAGAATCAATTTTTTTTTATCTTTAAAAATAATATACATAGCAACCTAATTTCCTCTGACTAATTCCTCCCATTATCTTTTTCATTGCTGGAATAAGATTTTACAATGGAACTATCTGAATTTGAGCATATCAGTCTCGTGTATATATAATATATTTTTCATTTTGAGAAAAATAGATAAAAAAAATATGTATTTAAGAAAGTCAAGTTTTATTTGTTTGATCTTTACGAGAAAATTACGTGCCATTGTTCACAGGAAATTAAAAGTATTTTATGAATTCGAAACCGAATAACAAATTTATTTCCTTTTCATGATCGCTACTAACACAGTCCATTGCCTATTGCAAGATCCTCTTTAGAACATATCAGTTGGGTACCTTACATATTCTCGATATCTCAAAACTTCGTATGTCCTTTGTCGCTTTGAGATGAATATAAGAATTCCCGCAATAGAAAGTAGAAAGGATACAGATAATTTTCTCGTCTTTCTGGTTGTGAGGGAATAAAATTGGCACTAAGCCATTTTGATTGTATCATAAGAGTTAGCTTCCAGAGATTTGGTAAACAAGCTTAGTGTTAGAGACATATTTAATTTGATTATTAGAGAGAAAATGTATGTAGTTTACTTAGAATTTGGTTATGAGAAAGATGTTTTAAGACATTTAATAATGTCAGCATTGTTATATATTTTCATTGAAAATTTCTTCTGTGCTTGTTTATATTTTTTGTTGAAACATTTTTTAATGTCAGGATCACAGAAAATATTATTAAGGTATCGGACTTTTTTTTGGAACCATGATTTTTAAAAAAAGAGTATTTTTTTTTATATTTAGTATCATCTGAATTGGAATGTACATAAAAAAGCATTTCAAAATATTACTGCAATGAAAAATTTTCAAAATGCTATTTTTTAGCATAAAATAAGAAAAAAAAAATAGCACATTTTCAAAATATTCTCCTTTTATGAAAATTCTTTCTATAACATTGTTATTCAGCATATGTATTGATATGACGCGTGTACAGGGCCTGAACAGGAGTTTTTAATAATTCACACTATTTGCAGAGTTATTATGAGTCGAAATAACAGCACGCGTTTTTTTTAAAAAAAATCCTCCACTCTTATGCATTAAAATGTGAATAAATCCACTTATATACCATGCATTACAAAACTCCTAGTTTAGGATCTTAAGAATAATATGAAAAAAAAACCTTTTTACCAAATTATATCAATATATTGAAAAACACATTCGAGTTATTACCTTTCGAAAATTGTATACATGATGAAAATTATATTCTTCAGAAAATTGATTAAAAGTTAAAACTTGTTCAGAAAACAAAGGAAGTGCTCGATATTAAAATACTTATAACTTGATTTCTATGTACTGTAGCTACAAATGAAAGACAGCTTTAGAAAGAGAATATTTCAAATATTTCAATGGATAAATAAAAAAAATTCAGTATTTTCTCTGAAGTTCGAGTATTTATCTTAATCGGATACCTTAACATGGCACATATTTTATTTTCTTTCAAAAATACTTTATAATCATGTAAGAATAAGAACACAGATAACTTATTTCGATATTATGTGCTGTGTTGGCACAGTTTACGATAAATGACAGAATACCTTGGGAATATTATTTAAACTAATTTATTGTTGTTAATTTACACATTAAAGATGATATTTATATCTCTGATACCCCATCTCTTCGGAATTATTTGACTGGAATAAAATTGGTAGAGCCTCTTTCAAAATACAAAACATAAGTCTTTCTTTTGGCTGAATAGTTGAAATAATAAACTCAGACTTTCGTCTCTGAGCATTTCAACATAGAAAGGAAAAGAAACTTTCAAAACTCTCCATCTGGAGCGGGAGTAATTTTGTTTTCAAAGGGAGATTAGACTCTATTTGGTCGAAATTTACGGGAAACAGTACTATTGCATGACCTTTCCCACGATTCCAGCTATTTTTAATGAGTGTCGTGTCCGGTCGTGTCCCCGCATACTTTCTTGCAACAACGTGAGAGATAGCCAGGTGACCTTGAGTAACAGCAGCTTGTTTTGAATCTTCATTCTTTGGGTCTGAAGTAAAGTTGCCTGATCGCTTTTGAAGTGCTATTATCAACTGGGTGAAAAGGGTTCTCCCTTGAACTAGTTATTAAGGTGTTTTAATTTTTGTCACCAATGTTTTGAAGAAAGCCGCCGCACTAAGTAAATACTATAAAGAATGCAACAAATTTACATTGTTTGATTAAAGTTGGTTTTCATGTTGGGGTGACTTTCTCCTGCAAGTCATTAATAACTAACCCAGCAGAAAATTCCTTTTCTGACTCGGTTGTCTAAAGTTATGCAAGGGCCTCAGGTCTTTGAGGCTGAAGATGGGTAGTTGAAACCTGCTTTTATCACCAGGATCACTACCGATGATGAGATGACTACATTAACATTCAAGTGATTCAGAAATAAAACACTAGATGGCAGCCCCATCCATTCCTAGAGCTATTGGTTGAATATACTCCCTAAACGGGCATTTGAAACATTTGTAAGTATCCGCTTTTCAATTTTTTGTCCCCGTTCATGCTGAAAACTGAGATTGAACTATAGCATTTACATTTGCCTAGAAGTTGTTTGAAAATGATGAATTTGTTGAGAATGCCTTACAATTTTGGCAATACATTAGTTAAATTAGAAATAAATTGCTGCGTGGATAGGAAAATTTTAAAGAAACAAATTAAAGCTTATTAAATGCAAATTTGTTTAGAGCTTTATTGACTTTGAACTGTGCATTGAGTTTATATGAAAACGAAAACAAGTCACATTTTAAATAAATATATGAGATAATTTAATATTTAAAAATTAAAAGTTGCTAGAATCATAAGAAATGAATAAAGTTAGACCACGAAAGACTTTCGGGGTGAAGAGATTTCATAAAGGTAGGGGGAAGGTGGGGATCAGATTCGGTCGGCAATCGCAAAACAGTAGTCTTTTGCCCGAGTTCGAAAATATTTTGAGCGAGGATATTTGTTTTGTCTCTGTGAAGCCGAGACCGACTGATTTGATTGGCCATTGGGAAAGTATCTTACGAGCTAGAGACGGGACAATAGACAGTAAATGAATGGTTGTAAAGAGAAACTTTGAGAGGATTTTATTGGTATTAATCTAGTAAAATTTCGTGGACCCTGTATAGTTACAAATAATTATTTACACGTAATGTATTTGTTTTCTTTCGTGGTGTATTCGAAGCGTTTACTATTTTATTGAAGAATTTAACGAACTTCCATTTAATGGACCCTTCCGTTATAATGTTCCTAAGAAAGAATGTTTTATTCATTTTTCTAATATTTATATTCCTCATAACCAATGAGCATTAAAAATTTGTCTTAACATTACATTTGGGATTTTTCAACTAGGTCTACGGTAGTATCTGCTGCTTACCCCCCCACATTGGAGATGTTTAAGTCAGAGATGGTTGAATTATCAGAATGTAGGTAAGAAGTTTATTACATGTGCTTAACGTAGATTTACGCGAGGTAAGGGAAAATGAATCATGAACTTTCGTTTTTAATTACTTTTTGATCTGTGTGATGATTTGTTTGAAAGCAATATTTTTATATTTGAGATATCAAGGTATTTGGAAGTTCAGAATCAGTGGGAAGGAAATGTCTGGTCAAGGAAATTCAAGAAAATGTCTGGTCCAATTGTTCGGTGATTTGTAAAAAGGAAGACTAACTCAATCTTGGAAATATTAAGGATTATCTTGACAAAGTATGTGTGTAATTTAGACTCTTCCGTCATAAATTTCGATTATTGATACAAACAGATTCGGTGCTTGCGTCAAATAGTGAAACCCATCTCAATAAATGGAGGCAGTTTCTTATCTAATAAGGCTTTCTAATATGAACGTTTTTTTTTTACTCTAAATGAAGGTAGCCTGAAACTATCGAAATAAATAAATGTATTTTAAATTATTTTAATGCCCTGTTTCCTGTTTAAAAGTCTCCTATTTATTTATTGATAGTGTTTTACCTATTTATGTAACATAATTTAAAGCTTCATTTTAATTAAGGTCCTACGATTGAATGTTTTATTTGTATTTCGTTGTTAATATAAATGTTTATTTTCAGCCATAAATTAAAGCTTTGTAGTACAATAAGAAAAGTTCATTTCCATACACAGTGTTAATTTCTATATATTTTATTTTTAAAGTTCAATGCAATTCATTACGCAAGGTGACATGGGTGTTCCTGTGGTTCAATTAAATCTTTTACTTAACATATCTAGATAAACGAACATGATTACTTATGATAAAGAATGTAAATAAATTGAATGTGGAAGAAATTTTCTCTTAATAATAACACTTTCGTATAATAGAGCTTAAGAAATTAATATGCATCTGAAATCAACGAAAAAAACTTAAATAGAATATACAAACATAATATTAAACTCTCATTCCCTCTCTCTCTGTGCTCAGAAACACGTAATTTACAATAGTTTTTATTTCAATCATCTTGTCTCATCTGATGCAAAGTATATTTCACAAAAATTATATTTTAAAAAATATATATTTGGCAAATATTTTAAAGAGAAGAGTTGTATTGTATTAAAATAGTTGTATTCCTTTTATCCGTTAGGAATCTTTGTCGATTCCTACAGTCTCAGCAATTACACGAATACTTAACGAACGGTCAAATTGAATCAGATTATAGATTTTTTCGCTATTGTCATACGGTTTCGACTTTTTTAAGTTTCATTTGCGGGATTTTCAATTTGCATGAGAAATTTCAAAACATTTCATTGCTGTATTTGGTGCATTTATTTATTTTCCAGGGAAAAGGAAACATAAGTCTAATGCGAACAAAGGTTATGGCAGTACTGATTTGTCTCAGAAACTAGAGACATTGCATTCGAAAGGGAAGGTTTCACTCTAACCAGCTGATGGTCACTGGAGTTTGGCGCACGCGTACTTCTTCTGCACCAGCACTAGAGTTTCTATTTAATAGACACACCTGGTGAATATATATATATATATATATATATATATATGTGTGTGTGTATGCAAACAGTTTTTATACATAAAATAATTCAGTATAAAAACCAACGCTTTTAAAAACAACGTTTTTATATAGTGGCAAAGTTTATTAAGAAAAATTATTGAAATATTAGTTAAAACTGGATTCAAATATCTAAATATTGCATTGTTAGGCAAGTAAGAACGGTTCCCGAAATTTCAGAGCTCTAGCTTGATGGGAAGTTGGTTAACTTAACGATAGAAAATTTGATGACACACTGATACACACACAGAAACACACACCAAGTAAAATACATAAAAACGTTAAAAGTAACTAAAATTAATTAATTCATCCGGTAAATTAAATGGTTGGAATGCAGTTTAATCCAATCACTCTTGGCGACAAGAATTATTTGGCAGTATTATACCAAATGTGGCTACCCTGGTCCGTTTTAAGGACTTAACGTTCAGCCAAACAAAAAAATCGCCAAGTTTGGTGCCAATTTTTGAAATCGCGCCAAGTGGTTGGGATAAACTGCATTATTGAAGAAAATACTAGCTAAAACTTGTCGCAAATGTCTAAATATCGCATTGTTAGGCGAATGAGAATGATTCCCAAGGTTTCAGAGTTCTAGCTTGATGGGAAGTTGGTTAAATTAACGATTGAAAATTTGATACACACACACCAAGTGAAATTCAGAAAAACGTTTTAATATCTACATCAAATCTCTTAGATGAAAAGTGCATGCGATGTATTTGACTAAAAATCAAAGTACTGCAGTAATGTTCTAATTTTAATGACATTAAGTTAAAATACATTACATTTAGCAATGTGGATATTCTTTTAAATTTATTATGAATGCCAAGAAAATATACCCGTAATTAATGACTAAAATCCACAAGAGACTAAAAATAGATACAAAATTGAATTTTGATCGAAATTAGAAATTTTTTCGAGACAAACCGCCTTTCCCCCCTTCGTATTTATTGATAATTATACTTATATAAGTAATTGTATACACAACTTAGAGTTAATAGCACAAATTTCAAATGTTTCTCAAAATATCTCACAATTAATTTAAAATTCCACTGTTTACTGTCATGCTGAAAAGAATGTTGATGTTAAGTACGGGATATCGAACATTTATTATTTTCTAAAGAAATAATATTTAAAATGAAAATACTGAATATAAAAAATGTACAGTATACAGTAAAAATTTTCAAACTTTGAAATTTCGGTATACAATAATATTTATGACAGCGGCACATTACATCCCCTTATATTACTCCTTGTCACTACACTATTGTTTAGAACAGCAGGAAACACCAATTTTGACTGTATGTTTGATTCTTGTTGATCCTGGCTCAAGAAGACTGCAACTTGCAGTAAACGCCGAATTAATGACCACAGAACCATACCACAGCGTGTTATAAAAACCAGACGGTTTTTATATATTGTACAAAAATATTATTGTTGATTAAAAACCTATTCATATCAGACTTATAACTTTTATTTAATTAACTGAACCACACATATACACAAAAATTATTTTTTTGGTTTTGGATAGCTTGTCATCAACTCTTTCATCATTATTTAGAGATTTAAATTATATATGTTGCTTTAAAACTGATGAATGCTATAATTTTGAGCCAAAAAATATTATTAAAAAAAAACAGTTATTCATGTAGTTAATCTCACTAAATTGCTCCTCTTTTCCTTCCGATAAAAACCATTACAGAATGTCAAACAGCCCGTCTCTTTACAAAATATCTATTTATGTTTTTATTATCACTGTTTCCTGGACAGAAGCCAGTTTGTATCGGAGCATTTTCTGTCAGATATATATGGAGAGAATTCTCAATGGAATGCCCCTTTTAACTTCTAGTTCTTTTTTTCTTTTTTTCCCGTCTATTCTTTTCATTGCTGATGTTGCTATTTTTTCATATTTTCTATGCATTCATTCTATCTTACCGTAGATTTTTTTTCAGCACATTTTTTCAGCTTTGCCCTCTTTCTAAAATCAGCGGATGTAAACTTTGACTCGTGTCTGTGTTGAACTTGATAAGCAAAAAGCAAAAATATAAGAACTAATGCAAAATATTCATTATAATTATAAATGAATAAATAAACATATGATAAAAATAAATAAATTATGTACTCGGTAAGTAAAAATATTGCCGTCTGATAACTTTTTAAAAGATATTAAGAATCATAGAAACGAGTTATGCATATAAAAGATTTCCGTTATAGGAAACTCCGTTTTATCCATTCTTTAACTTTTTAATCTATTACTGTTTTGCAAAAAAATTATCTACGATGCTCAGTCAAAAAAGTTAGCATACTGTTTAAGAAAATAAAATAGAATAGAAATTTTACAATAACTTTTTCTGTTATAAAGTTTGACTCAAAATCTTCTTTTCAACTTAATTTTCTCCTTTATATAAGCATATCTCGAGCCGCGGTATAAGATTTTCCAAATCTTCTGCAAAGAAATCATGTCGAACGCCCAATAACTATTCTTGGGTTGCAGGTTTCTCCTCGTCATCCGAGTTGTACCGTCGCATTTGTGTACGACATATCTTGCGCGCATTGAAACCTACTCATATTTCCTAAAAGGAATTTTATAGTATTCAAGGAACATAATATAAAAAATTAAGGATACATATCAATTAGTTTCCATGTTTTAGAAAATTCATTCTTTTATAAAGCATATGTAAAAATATCAAAATAGTTAATTAAAATTTTAATGAATTACAGCTGGTCGAAAATTATATGTACATTTTCAGCAGTCGAAACTCTAATACCCCTGGGACGCTTTTGTTCGCTAAAAAAGGTTAGAAAAATAAATGTTATACATACCGAATGAATTGCAGCAAGTGTCTGATAAGTCATATTTTAAATTAAATTCAAATTTACCCATCAGAATGGAAAAAATATCAAGTAATTAGAACACGGATACTCATATATATATATATATATATATATATATATATATATTTTATTTTTCTTTCTAAGAATTTTGAATATTACTGTTGGATTAATCTGTCATGCGCATTTTATTCAATAAGGACTACTGTATATACCGTTACCCAACCCATATTGAAGTAAGCATTCAAATTCATTCTTATGGTATATCCATGTGTTACCATTTCGCTAAAGATATGCATGCTTTAAATTCTGTCATTTGCAAGCATGCTTCAGATGTTCTGCGTTTCTCCGCTGGTTGATTGGATTGTGGAAACTTCTCAGTGCATGTGCAGATGTGCTAATATGAAGTGGAAGTAATGTTTTCACCCTAGACAACCCTTTAACTGCGTTGGCAGTATTTAATTGTTTACCATTTGCATATCATCTGCTGATTTGGGCTTTAAATCCAAATATGCAAAATTTTCAAGTTAGGCGCATCTCACTTCATTTCAATATGAAATAGGGAGATTAGAATAAGTTTACAATCGTATCAAAGTAAATTCTTAAGAATTACTGGGTTTCTAAATTGAATGTGATATAGACGTTTTACTTTGTGTGTATTTTATACTGGGTACTTTAAAAATTAATGTTCTAACAATTTTTATTCGGTGATATTTTAAATTTTAGAGAAGTAAATATTTTATTCTAAACCACTTTAAATTTAATTTTTTTATAAAAATTACTTTTATTCAGAAGCATAAAATATCAGGCTTTTAAAAGCGTTTAAACTACACTGGTGTCCAAAATTAAGAGAGGTCCAATTTTGGTCGATTATCTCTAGAACTACTGGATGGATTTTAATAAAACTTGGTTTGTACATAGGGTTGATATAATACAAAAAATAACCATTCAACGGTTATAATACACATGCATGATCGAGTGTAATATTCATCGGTGTCGCAACATATGAAACAGCAGTTGCAGAATAGAACAAAAAAAATAGGTTAATAGGGAAATACTTCTCACTTACAGATATACAGGCCTCGCGCCATAATGTTATGCTGAAAATAAGGGAGTTTATGAGTTCCTGTGACAATTAGTCCCACTTATTCAGCAACCCTGTTTTCAGGTCTTGGATGGTTCTCGGAGGGATGTTGGGAATTGCAATTCCCCTCTCCAGAGCGTCCCGCTTACGCTCTACAGGATTGGAGTCTTGCACACAGCCCTCTCTCATAAAGACTTCTGGAAACAGTCTCCCTTGAAACTCGGTTCCTGTGGCCGCATACAACTCATAGAGATCTGAGAATCTGTAGCATTCCTGTTACGCCTCGCCATAATGAACAAATGGCGATCTTCTCTGGCCGTCTTGGCTCTTCGACGATTTTGCCCAGACTTTCTCTCGAGGGATCCGGTTTTTTAAAACTGTTTCCATAAGTTGGGCACGACTCTGGGCGCTAAATTAAATTCTCTGCAAGTCTGGATTTAAGACTGGCCTGCATCTAGCCAATCCACAATTCGTCGCCTCATTCCATCATCTAAACGTTGATAAATACTCAGTTTTACTGTTTGTACTGCAAAAAAATATTCACCAAGCGAAATATGCTTGCGAACAAAATGCGGATTTTGGTATGTTCACTTATTAATCATGTTTTTACGACTAGTTTTCCCCCCAAACACATATATACTCTTGCGTAGTCAACATACAAGATTTTCATCTTTGTTTCGAAGCAGTATTTTTACATTTCGTTAAATTCTTTTCATGAAAATTGACAAAATATGCAAATTCACTTATTTTTGAACAGCAGTCTAAATAAGTTCTCTATTATATTATTTGTGTATATTTTTTTAGCTTTTTGAAAAGAATGGGCACATCGCAGAATATTCCAATGTAAAGAAAATTAATACTAACCAATTTCAGTAATAATTAGGGGTGCGATGAATCAGTAATATTGATTTCATTCTGAATATTATTATGAAATTTTACAAACTCCAAATAAACAAAACCTTAAAATATGCTTAAATTACCATTTAGGAACGCTAATTAAAAATAAAGAAAATATTTTGTGGGAAAAAGCAATAAGCATTTTTGGATAAGGATACTTTATACAGATTTCATTCCATTAATTTAAGAAGTCAGAAAAACTTATTTGGAAACAAATTATTTTAATAAAAATAAGTATTTCGCAAATTTATGCTTTAATTTATGTTAGCTAAAACAGAATAGAATTTTAAGAAATTGCTATGAACTCTAATTAAAAAATACTAAACTGTATCATATTGAAAAATTTACTTTTGCTTACGCATTTAGAAATATCTATTTAATAATATCTTAAGAAAAATAATTTTTAATAATAACAGATGACACAGTAACTCAATACATTTGTTTAAAATTTTATTTGAAATCATTTAAACAGAAATAAATTACTAAATACTTTTTATTAATGATAATTAACTTACGTTCTATAAATAACGTCAGATTCTTAGGATGAAAAGCATTTTGTCATCATAGAGCAAATTTCAAGGTCAGAATCATGTGCAGCTGAACTATTACTATTAATTTCACGAAAATGCTGGATAACGCTTCGGGTATAGAAAGAAAATATCCAGTTATCTATTAATTAAAAACTAGAGAGACGAACAAAACTCTTGTAAGGAATTCTTAAACATAGGAATTTCTAAAAATATCCAGAAAAAACTTTTACAATCTTTTATATTTCTTTATTTGTACAAGGCTTTTGATTTGCTCTAATATATTCAATTGTTTCCATTTTCCAATTTCTTGTTTCAGTTCGTTTTCGCTTATGATTTGGTTGACCGCCTTTTGCCAAAAATAAAGCACAAAATATAAACTGTTATGTTATATATTAAATTTAACACTATACAAGTATTTAAAATTGTTGGGATATTTACTGTAGTTTATTTTTTAGTAGATTTGAGTGATGTAGTTTAATTTTTCCTTTTGATTTCCATTGTAAATTCTGAAATATCAATATTTTTTTCGTTTCTTCTAGACTTAATTTGAAAATTGCTTTTTATATTGTTGACTTTATAATGACATAATTACGGAATCCAGGTTTTTCCCATGCTCCCAGGCTCAAATTAAAATTAGATACCTCTTTAAATTGTCTGTAACACTTAGTCCCAAAAGTTAAAAGGTATTCATTATCTTTCAGCCTGGTGGCACTTGCTCCACTGAATTTTTACTGTCTATTTTTAATATGTATTCTTGAACTGTAAAATATTTAATTATTTTAAATTAATATGAATATATTTAATATGTTCTCTTTTAATTCACGTATACACATTGTTTATGAATTTAAGTTTATATTGAGGGAAAGAAGCTGCAAGGTCTAAATTAATCTTTTAAAAAAACATTAATTTTTTTTAAATTTTCCGCGAATTTTCAGCAAATGAGACCACGGACTGGTGACTGAGAATATTAGAGTAGTATTTCTTACTCATTGATGTGTGGTACTCTATTCTAGTCAAATTTACTTAATTAATCTAATTAAAAAATTAAATGATTAAAACTTGTGTAATAATGCATTTATGCACATTTTGAGCTTGTGCAGACAATATAAATATTCAAAAAAGTATTTCGTCATTCTAATAACTACACAATGGAATTCAAACGATGGAAATTAAATCAATTGAATACTTTTACATATGAATGAAATACGCAACAGAAAAGAAAAATATGGCATTGTAATGATAGTTCAAACAATTGTGACGAACTGCTCTGAACACACACAGTTGTAATGTTATGCAAACGTGATATGTAACCGAATAGAATGTAAAAAATGCTGTATTGAAAAGAAAACTCACTCATTTCACCAGTTACTTCAGATACTGGCAGTATAAATTTGTTCAGATGCTGACAGTAAAAATAATTTGTGTGAAGTTCCTTCCATATCTCTTTAAGTAAAATTAAAACATAATTTGCTACAAAGAAATACGAATTGTGTATTTTTTAAAAAAAGATTTTTAAGTCACAATCTCATTTTATATGAGGATGTAAAACGATTGATTTTAAAACATAGTTTTTACTCTTCAAGAATAAATTGAAGAAATATGAATCGTCAAAGGATTCAAATAATAGATTATTTATTTATTTATTATGCAGTTATTTGTTATTCATTATTTATTTATTATTCATTATCCATTTATAATTAATTATTCATTTATTATTCACTATTTATTATTCATTTATTATGTATTCATTTATTATTTATTTATTATGTATTCATTTATTATTTATTTATTATGTATTCATTTATTATTTATTTATTATGTATTCATTTATTATTTATTCATTCATTATTTATTTATTTATTATTTATTCAATTATTATTTATTTAATTATTATTTATTTAATTATTATTTATTTAATTATTATTTATTCATTTATTATTTATTTATTTATTTATTATTTATCATTTATTCAATTATTATTTATTCATTTATCATATATTCATTTATTATTCATTATCCAAATAATTTTTTATTTATTATTCGTTATTTATGACTTATTTATTTATTTATTATTCGTTATTTATGACTTATTTATTTATTATTCATTTGTTCTTCTTTCACTCATTTATTTTTTATTATTCTTTCTTTATTTATTTATTTGCCTTTTTTACATTACCACGAAGGAAAAAAATATATAAACGATAAATTTATTGTCTGATTGTTATTAACTAAGAATGTGCAATATTTTCGAAATAATTAATCTTCACTGCTGGAAATTTTCTACTTAAAATTGGCAAAGTTAATCTATGATAAATCATATAAGCGTTTTAAATATTTATAATACATTTGACGCATTTTTAATAGGAACAATTTCCATAAAATAGATGAAGAAATATATCTCAGCAAAAATATCTTTCAAATTTGCAATTTAAATTTTGAGATATTTTAGCGTATACGTTTTTATTCTTCATGAGATGGCTTTTTATAGATATTAAATTGTCTCATTGAATTTTATCTCCATTTTTTTAAAACAAAATTTCTTGAAATACTTTATTTTACAGATAAAGCAAACAGATAAGAATAAAAATGCTCAAGTCTAGAACAGATAAACTTTTTGAAACAAAATAAAGAAAAAATTTTAAAGTATCATAAAATAAAAAAGGGTTGCGGAAAATTCTATTTGTTGTTTTAGAACATTGTTTCATTTCATCTTTTCCAAGATCGGATTTAAAGATAATTTTATTTTAGTAAATATTTTGCTATATACATACTCCTCAGACTCTTTTATGAATAACTTATTATTAGAAAATAAAGTGTTGAGGAAAATGAAAACTTCAAATTTATCACTATATAGGGATACTTACTCAGAATAATTGGTATAACAATAAATTTTCTTAAGATACTTTAAGATGATAAATTTCTTTTGAAATTATTTATATTTTATGTTAAGGCACTTTTAACTGCTCGATAAAATATTTATTTATATTTGTTGTACTCCTAATTTTAACTGATGCATATTAATAGAAGTATTAACTTATCTATTATGAAATCTCTACAACTGTATTATATATATTCATTTAAATTCTGGTTCATCCATGAAGTAATTAACTATATAAATCATAAATATTAATAATGTAACCAAACTTACTTTTTTAAAAAAAAATGTATCAAAAATCTATGTGAAATCTGTATATAATCCAATACAAAAAGGGGTATGCATTTCAAGATTTTAATTTGATTTTTTTCCCTTCCTGCTTAAATGATGCATTAAAAAAACCTAAAGTATAAATTAAAAGATAGAATTTGTATTCAATCTTCCATTGTTATTTTAATGTGCTCATTATCTACGGTAATCTTTTGTTATTTTTCTGTCCATTTTGGTACTTTCCGTTTATCAGGTGCCAATTTCGCCAACATCAGATTTTACGTTTGGGTGACGGCTCAAGAAATCAGTAATGTAAACACATCGAAAATAAAATTATCCATTTTGATAAAAAGAAAGATTATTTCAATTAGAGTTATTATTCTCATAAACATAAGATATAAACAGGGTAATCAAATTAAAAAAGTACCCGTTGGGTTTTTATATTATCCACATCTATGATATACGTAGCAAGACTTTCCACATCATTAGTTTTTTAATATGTGTATATTTTATGTTCGGGTATCGTTTTTTTCACTTTCTAAATGCGAAAACTCGCTTTTTAAACATAAATTCGAGTGAACACTGTTAGTAATTTTTAATCCGATTCTGCACACATGATTTGAGTAAATCGTCGACTTCTTTCAACATTTTGATTATTATTTTTATTTTTGTAAGCTCATTTCGTAAGATTAAGAGTGGAAACAATAAAAATTGTCTGCATGGACTAATTCTTTGATTTTAATGAATTTCGAAGTATACTTGGGCATTTTATTGCTTCACTTGAGATACAGGACAGTAACTGCTGGTTTCAGGAATACGGAGCCACTCCAAACACGTCAAACCTAACAATGAAAGTGCTTAAGGAATTCTTGGATGACCGTTTCATTTCAATAGACATCTGACCACCAAGATCACAAAACCTCACCCTGTTAGATTTTTTTTGTGGGGTTATCTCAAAGATACGATTTTTGAGAAGAGAAGTCCTTTAAATAACGACGCATTAAAGCAAATCATAAGAGATCTCGTCTATAACACCAACACTGTTGCGAAGTGGGTCAAAAAACTTGGCTCGGCGTTTTCATGTTTGCATTCAAAATTGTGGTGAACAATTTCCACACTTGCTGTAAGGAATGAATGGTAAAGAAAAAAAATTGAGTTAAATTATGATTTTCAAAACTAAAATTATCACATAATTAAGTAACATGGGGTGCTTCCATTTCTGTTTTACCTCCCAATAAAGTTGTAACAGTCCAACAATTTTGGAAATTGTCTCCCACACACTTAAAAAAGGTTCGAACAATTATACATCAGTGCTAAAATAGTTGCTATAAACGCAATAAGAAAATACAACGGATACTCTTTTAAATTAATCACCCTTTATATTAAAACTATAAATATGTACTACGTTAACATAGTTGATTTATCGCTAGTGCGTTGGTAACCGTAAAGTATATTCTTATTTTATTTATTTATTTATTTATTACTATTTTTCAAACAAATTGATCCACTCCAGTTACTTAGCTTATAAAAAGTTCCAAAAATTCCAAATTTGTATATATCTGCTGGTACGGAATACATACGGTAATTCATTCTTACTTATTTTACTGTTTAAATTCATAAAATTTGATTTTTTTAAATTTACATTTCAAAATGGATTCTATTCAGTAGTTTTGCATTTATAAAATATTTTATTATGAATATTAATATCTTATAATTTTGTGAAAAGCACTTCAAATTAAAAAAAAAATGTTTTGGATTTACTTTTGAGACAATTCTATTGCTGCAAAATAATTTAAGTAATCCTTATAATAACGTATTTTCAACTCTGTCATAACTTTGATGCAGGTCTTTGGCCCTTGAAATTGATTTGATTTCGCATCTTTGAGTCCAAGTTGAAACTCTCTCTTGCGCCTTTGACAACCAAGCCAGAAAGGATATTTCTACTGGGCCATTTCTTAGACACTTGCTACTCTTGTCGTTGGTGATTTGACTTGGGCCATTGATGATTGATAGATTGTTCACTAACACTGTGCTCAGAAGTCGCATGATGGCTTCTGGTGACGGATCTCATAATTTTGAATCTCGATCAAGAGAACAATATGACACCTGAACTGACTCCTCCCTTTCCAAACTTCCACACTAAGTCGACGGGAGGACTTGGTAAATCGACCAAATGTAACGTACATCAGCCCCCCTACTGGGTGGGGTTTTAATGGCATCAGGATTCGATACCACATCTCTACAGAAACAACGTCTTCCATGATTCTGAAAACTATGTTATTGTAGTCGCTGATAGTAATTGAAAGGTGTTTCACAACTTTTTCACTTTATTGTATATCTCTTTGCTATATATTGGTTGAAATTTCAAGAAATATTCTGAAAATTATTCTTCAATACAAAATTATCAAAATTCATCTAAACGAAATATCAAATTTCATGAATAAGGAAAACAGTTTTATCAAAGGAAACACGATGAAAATTCTCTAAATTCTAAGCAAGTATACTATGACTATAATTATCTAACTTTTTGAATTAACTTAGGACAGGAAGAACAAGAGGCGTATTTACGATGCACCTCATAATCTAAAGTAAATGTCCAATGACGAAGACGTCCCATGATTTGTTACCGCACTCATCTAAATTCAATGCTTCATTACGTGAAAACTTTGAATTTCGGTTCTGTATAATGGATAATCAGTCTCTTTCATTTTGCTGGATGAGTCGACAGTAAAGAATCGAATCCATTATTCCAATCTCAGCAAAATCTAAAATTTCCATATACGTACCATACCTTGATAAGTGTGGTAAATAACATTCGGAGCATTTAAATTTAACTTTGGTATCTTAGAATGTATCCTCTTTATAATACATCCAAATTATTTGAGGTTTTTTTGTTTGAAGGACGGTGTTAGATATTCTGGTACAGAAAATTGCTGAATGGGCTGCTTTTTAATAAGGTATAATTTTCTTCATTAATTTCTGCACTAAATGTAATACATTTATGAATATATATATATATATTTCTTTATTTTTAAAGCAGTTTATTCAGGCATCTAGAGATTAATTAACTTTTTTCTTTTGTTAAGGTTAATTTTAAAAATATATTGCTTGTTTCGAAACTCATGGGTCAAAATTTATGGGCTGATTGAAAACATCTAAACAAACAATTTTCACCGCATAATGCATAGGTGGAGAGCAAGCCATGAATCGCTAGACGGCGCCGTAATGGAAAGCATTCAGGGCGAGTTTTCTAACACATCGTCATTTCTACCGTTGATTTTAGGTGCATGACGTTGCCAATAGCTCTCGTGTTTCTTCTAGTGCGACGTTATTAAAACCAACCAAACCATATATTCTTCACCTCATACACTGCATATTTTTTGCAGATTAGCGCTATTGTTTTGTTTAAATCCCAAACATGACGAATATATACTTTTTTACCCTTCACTTTTTAGTGGTTAGAAGTAACCGTTTAATGTAACGTGGGCAACATAAATTATTTATCAGAAGGAATGCTTATCTATTTAGTGGAAGCAAAATATCATTTCCTATGGTGATTTATAGAAGGCATATAGGAACAATATGTTCTAACTGGCTGCATCGGAAGTTATTTATGTCTCGACTTAATTAAGTTTTTAAATATTTTGACCAATATTTATATGTAATTTAATTTACAATTTAAAGGGTATAGTAATTACTTAATCCGAGTGACAAAATACGAAAAATATAAAGCATATTTTTAATTGAAATTATTACGATATATTTAAAAACAATAGTTTTTTTTTCTTTGGTTTTTTTTTTTTGCGAAAATTCACCTCAATTAGAAAAATTCCTATATTTTTAATAAAATAGCTTAATTCAATAAACTAGTTTATTCATTTATTTCTTTAAAACGCTTTAAATTCATTAATTGATCATTTTAATCGTATCGCGAATCATTTACATTTTCATAACTCGTTTTATGCTATTGAAGTACAAATACTTCCTTTCGTTTGAAATATATTCATTTTAAAAATGTTTGAAGAGTTGTCATGGTAATTCTATGCATTCTATTTCACTTTTTAATGTTTAACTTTTCAACTTGTTACATTGGGCTTTTCACGATTTTCGCTTCACTAACCTAGGGGACTTTAATTAAGATTGATTGCATGAAATAACAATTCTTCTCAACCAAAGTGAAACGTGATTATGTTAATTAGATGCAGGTAGAAATAAAGTGAAGTGATTCAGATATGGTGATATATAAGTAAACTGAAATTTAGAGAAAATATTTGTCGAAGAAAGCAGCCCCTACTGGAAGGATTTGGTAAGAACATATAATTTTAGTGATATTTAAATTGGTTGGCTAACCCTACAGTCCAAAGAGAGCCATAACCCATAATAAATTATAGTAATTGATAAGTAAATAATGAGGTTGGAACAGACTTTCGTGTCTTTGGAGCAGTTATTGACTTTTAGAGTTAGTTACATTTGATTAAAATATAGCGCAAGTGTCGGATAGAAATAATCATTCGCTACAAAGTTATATATAAAATTTCATTAAAATTATTTTAAGTACCCAGTTTTCTTAAGTACAAAATACTAGATTGAATTTCTATTTATTTCTCAATCAAAGATTCTTGGAAATGGATAACTCAATTGAGAATTATTCATAGTGTTCAGGTTTCATTTTTTCAAAGAAGTCCATGGCCATGAGACCTTCTAATCCAAAAAAAAAAATCAGTTGCCATAACTTCCCCCCTCCCAGCCTATAGAACCCTCTTTCTGATCTTTGGAGTAGATTCAACCGAAGCAACCAATTGTTTGCATTGTTGCTTGGTTTTCGATTTATAATGATGAACCCAAATATCAATAACTGTGATAATGTGACGTAAAATGATGTTGACAGTTCAATATGATTAAAAATTCAATTTTGATTTGGCAGCCACTTTGTGCCAAATTAAAAATTATTAATCAATCGATGTCAGATAGATTTGGCGCCGTTTAATAGATGACAACACCGCCGTTTAATAGTAACACCACACTAGCCTTAACTATTAGTAGTTCAACACTGGAAATTTTCGAACCACCATCATATAAAAGTATTTCATACCAGAAAATGGAAAAGAAAAAAATGTTTTTAAATAAAAGTTTTTAAGTAGATATTTTGAGAATTTAGTATGCAGATTGCGAACCGTTTATTTGTTGCTCCCAATAATACAGAATACGCAATAAATAGAATCGGAAAAAATATTGAGAAAATAATAATACAAAAGTTCTATATAAAGTTTGACAAAGAGTAGATTTAGCTACTTGCATTTTTCTTATAATTGTTATTACGTTACTCAATAAAACCTAGGAATTAAAGTAAACGATAAAATATCGAGAAATGGACAATCGTAAACTTTTCCGATATTAAAATTAAAGGAAATGATAAATTACTAAATTGAATATTATATAAGCTACATGTAATTAAAATTAAGCAAACAATGAATTAATTAAATGGAATGTTATATCAGCTTTATGTAATTAAAATTAAAGAAAATGACAAATTATTAAACTGAATATTATATTATCTACATTTAATTAAAATTGAAGCAAACGATAAAAAATTGAATAGTGATCTAGTACTCCCAAAGTGATTGAACTAAAACAAGAGCCCCTTGGGTGGCTAAAATATGATTTATTTGAGTAATAATAGGAAAACGGAATACCTTCAGTAACATAAAAATGTTTATTGTTAATAATTTATCATAGCGTTTAACATTAGATTTATCAGTAGTAATAATAATATATAGTAATATGTGAATATATTATGGAATAACATTTTTCATTCTTCCTGAAGGTCTCGCAAAGGACTTTATAGGATTGATCTGATCTTAAACTAAATTGATATAATAAGTAAATAATGATATTTTCATAAATTTTTATCTATTGCTGGTAAACTGAGATAGATGGACTTGATATCGGAATCTATTTGTAAAATCCTTAATTACTAATATTATATAATTGGAAAGAATTACGGGTAGATTATTAATTATAAAAAATGTAATAAAAAAAACACAAATAAGTAATTTTTTTTTAATTTTATTAAATTGTTGATATTTGTACAACTGAAAAGTAATGCCAGTTTTGAAGAGTTAAAACCAAAAAACAATAATGAAAAATAATTGATCGAAATAGATGCGAAATGTATATAATTAAAAATTAAATTTCTCCAAAGAAAAATGCAAATTCGTTATTTATTAATATATGTTAAGATGTTGTTTTTGAGAAAATAGCGTCAACAAAAGTTAGTGGGCATAAAATAAAGGGAACAAAGTGTTTGGTTCAAAAGAATGACATTATAACACATTATGAATATTATAATTACATTTAGTTTGCTTTTAAGGTATATTTACTTGGATAAGATATATTTAGTTTAATATACAATCATCGACTTTTATTTTAACATCCGAACATAATATTATTATTTATTTTAATAGTTCATTATTTGCTCATATTTTAATAAAATATTTAATATTTTATGTGGCAGAATCGTCTGGTCTATTCTTTTTGTTGTTAACACTGGCAATGATTGTGTACTTTAGAATATTTTTATTGGGAAAATAAAACTGAATTAGCAGTTTTAAGACATCATTTTCTTTTCTTAA
Source organism: Nephila pilipes (assembly GCA_019974015.1). Taxonomy (NCBI): domain Eukaryota; kingdom Metazoa; phylum Arthropoda; class Arachnida; order Araneae; family Nephilidae; genus Nephila; species Nephila pilipes. The sequence goes on along the minus strand of BMAW01000143.1, from coordinate 20,689 downwards.
AAGTATTTGCTTCTGTGGAACCTAGGATTTGGAAGTACGCTTATTATTAATCATTTTGAATAATTCTACTTTTTCGAAAACTTAACAAAAAAAAAATATCTTTAGCATTTATGAAAGAAAATAGCAAAGCCAATTTCATTTCTCCCCTTTATATTAAATAATTAAGTTTAAAAAAAAATAATAATATTTTTAGATAAGTAATTTTTTCCAAATCCAATAATTTGGAATGGGTTTTGCACAAATAGATATGTACAAAATTTTGATATATCTAGCGTTATGAATGATTTCAGTACATATTTATAACATCGAAAATATCAAGTTTTGTAGATTTATTTTCCTATTCATATTTTGAGTCGTATTTCTCTTTTGAAAACAGAATCTTATTTATTTTTCGTTGTATAGAGCCCTACAAAGCAAAACTTTGAGTCACTGCAAAGTTGAAAAAGTTTCGCAGTCTTTTTGTCAAAAACGGAATTTTTCGCAGATGTTTGTTTACTTTCTCTCTCGAAACCAACGATACGTAACCTTTTCGGAAAGTTGGAAATATTCAAACTGTGAGTCTTCCCTCGAATATATAACTACTGCTTACTTGGAAGAAATTTCTTTTCTTGATGACTGCATCTTTAAACCTCTAGAAATATATGTTCAAAAATATTTTCCAGCTGCTCAGTGTTTACTTTCCAAGAGGAAACATATTTTTCGGTGAAACCTTAATCACGATGCCAATCTGAGTAAAAATCAATATTTCGTATCAGGTAAATAAGGACTCCTAGAATTTGAAATTTCCTTATTCGGCTTTTAATGAATTACATTGAATTCGAGATAGAATAGCATTACCAATAGTCATATAATTATATTGACTTTCGAAAAGGAAACTGCTTTTTCATAGAAAATTTAATAGTCTGAGTAAAAGCTAATATTCCGAAACAGATAAGTAAGGATTCCTAGAATTTGGAATTTCCTTACCAGATTTAGCAATTCATTGCAGTGAATTTAATAAAGATTTATGTTAATAGCAATCATGTGAATTCTTCTCACCTAAATGTTTTGATTTAAAAGGGTTGTGATTAATTTTTAAGCAAAATAGGATTATCTTATTTGTAATTTTATTTCTTCTTTTATTTTACAAATAAATATTTTATATTTGAGAAATTGCAACTTACAAGGAAAATAGGAATGAATATTTTTAAATTTAAATTCGAATAAAACTTACTTTATTATGAACTATTTTAAACAGAATTCTAGTAAGTAACATGAAATTAAGCAGCATTAATTCAAATAATTGAGGAGATCAACCGAAACCTCGAAAATATGCTTCAGAAAATTACATTTAGAATGAACATTTTTTTTTTAAATATAGATTAAACTACAGATTAAGTGAATCACGAGTTTCATTATTAATTGAAATTGAGGAATAATATTAATTTCAAAATCGATATAAATTGTCTTCGCAATAGGATTCGCGTTGATTTAGATAGCAACTTATCAATTGGAGACCACACATTTACTGTCATGTATGCAATTTTACAACGTTTTTATGTATTTCTGTGTGTGTCTGTATGTGTATCAGTGTGTGATCAAATTTTCGATTGTTAATTTAAACAACATCCCATCAAGCTAGAGCTCTGAAACTTTAATAATAGTTCTTACTAGCCTAACAATGCTATATTTAGACATTTGAGACAAGTTTTAACTAATATTTCAATGTGTTTTTAATAATTCAGTTTAGCCTAATCACTTGGCGTAATTTCAAAAATTGCCAAACTTGGTGATTTTTTTTTTGGTTGCGAAGCGAACCAGGGTAGCCACATTTGGCAAAATATCGCCAAATATTTCCTGTCGTTAAGGGTTGTTGGACTAAACTGTATTCTAACCATTCAATTTACCTGATGAATTAATTAATTTTAGTTAATTTTAACGTTTTTCTGTATTTCACTTGGTTTGTGTCTGTGTGTATCAGTGTGTCATCAAATGTTCGATCGTTAATTTAACTAACTTTCCATCAAGCTCGAACTCTGAAAGTTTAAGAATCGTTCTTACTCACCTAAGAATGAAATATTTAGACATCTGCAACAAGTTTTAACTAGTGTTTCTATATTTTTTAATAAACATTGCCACCTTATAAAAAAGTTTTTTTTTAAAAAAAAAAAAACTTTTCGAATTATTTACAATATGTAAGTGAATTGCACGGTACAAAAATTATTTAATCATTAATGGTTGGTACTCTTAGATTAGCTGATGCCTCTAAATGCGAAAAAGGAGAAAAAAATTGTAATAAAGTAGCTGACAAATTTAACTTAAATACTTGCCAAAAGTAACTTTCCATAGACAAAGTAACTTTCGATATAAAAAGTTCTTTACATTTTTTTTAAACAAGGGGGAAGTAAAAATTTTCCAGTATATTATTATTCAAATTTTATACACCACTCTTTTCTCTACAGAACATTTTTTTTTGTGGTTGGAAGATACGTTGTTTAATAGTAAAAAGGAGTGAAAACACCAAGCACTAAAAGTAATATGTCTTTTTAAAACTTGCTGAATTATATTTGTTATAAAATAATTTTTGGGGCGAGGTATTATTTCATATTTTTTCTGAATATAAATTACACGAATTTAAAATTAATAAATTCAATATAGGAAAGAGAGAGAGAAATGTTTCGTGCAATTTGAAAGATGTACGAACTATTCAGCAAAGGACAACTGCATGTCAACTTGATCAAATATTCGAATATCTTTAAAATAGTCAACAGCCCAGTGTGGCGTAATTCTGTTATCTGACTTATTTGTCCCCTGAAATATTAATCTAATAGCAATTGTAAACTCCCTAACTCATTTATAAGTCCATATATATTAATTAGATCAGTAAAACAATAACAGTTCATAACAAAATGCACATCTCTTTTATCTTTCCATTTTAGTGCCAAACATTTCTAAACTGTTTCATTTTTATTTCACCGTGGCTTAGTTTAAAAAATCTAGGTGTATGTTTCCTTTTTTTTTTTCACAGTACCACATACTTCTATATTATATTGGTCTGAAAAGGCTGTTAATTTCAGACTGATGCATGAAATATCTGTGTACAAAAAATAATAATTCAATTTATAGGTTCCCGTGACTTTGTTTCGCAGCAGAGTCAGTACCTCCATATGTATCGTTCAGTGGCATTCCTCGTATGAAGCCAGAATAAGCCAAAATTTTCAAATGAGTTCTAGTTTTACAGTCACAAAGCAAAAATAATTTCAGCACAAACCAGCGCCGTTTCGATGTGGTATACTAATAGAAACGTAGCTATTCCTTGAAAAATGCTAGTATTCTTCGATAATATTCGAAATGGTGTGAAAAATGCTGAGAATTTTTTTTCCAAATTATCTAAAATATTTTGAATTTCCAATATGCTGTAATTTTCTGCGGAATTGTAATTATATGTGAAATGCATGTATCGTAAATTTGGTGACATATGTGAATATAAAAGTCTGTTCTTTTTAGTGTTATACCAGAGGTTCCCAAACTTTTTTGTGTCATAGACCCTTTGCCATGTTTTCCCGTGTTGGGTAGACCCCCTACTTACCTGATATTGATTTCTTATAAATTTCTAACTGTAGTGAAGTTTAGTGGTAAAAACTTTATATAAAAATACGTTTATTTATATATTTATCAATTGCTTTTGATTTAAACCACTTAAATAAAATTTTGTATCTTTTATGTAAAATATATGTAACATAAAATAAACTATAAATAAAATAACACAAGCAATAAGTAAATATTTTTAATGAGAAGGATGAACCTGATGCTTTAACAATAAATTATCAACATTTGGCGTCAATTTTGTGAGGGTTAATCTCAAATTTCCTCGGTTAATGATGTCTAGTCTGTTTCTTTTTTTCGTTAGGAGATTAGTAACAGCGCTAAACCCCCTTTAAACTAAGTATGACGATGGAAAGGAAATTAATAATTTTCTTTCTATATTCCATAATGCAGGATATGCAACGGGTATGTTGTTTTGCAGCCAGAATTGCTGATATCCGTTTTTAAACTGAACCTTTAGTTCTTCTTCTGTACTTAGTTCAGTCAGCTCCTCTTGTATAACGACATTCGTTTCTTCTATGTCACCATATGGATTAATTATCCACGGTGGTATTATCATAGTTAAAATATCCTCGAACCTAGCTTCAAAATCTGAATAGAGGGCATTTAAATGTTGGACGTAAGTTGAAGCGTCGTCTTCGTGGCAGCTTGTCTGAGACAAATTGGGGAACTGAGAAAATTCGCCCCGTCCAATGTTTTGCTTCATTAGTTTAATTCTGGCAAGAAAAGCTGATAAGATAGACTTGGTTTTTATTAAATTTAAACTGTCGCCTTGTAATTGCAAATTAACCATACATTTCATAATTTCATTCATTTTTAACATAAATTTCATTCCTCGAAATTCCAAAAAATATAAATTTTAACTACATCACTCGTTTAATGCTCTACTATGATTTTTACTGCGGCTCATTTATCCTGTGTAATTAAATGAGTTCTATCAAATGGCTAACTTAAACTTATGTTTATGACGCAAAATAAATTATTTAGATGGTTATGTTTATTTTGATTTTTGTTTTTTAATTAAGCATGTTACAAATTTCATCCGAAAATTTACTTGTGGTCGCGTTAGCTTACTGGTCAAGCCTACAAACTCGCGACAGGTGTAGTTTACGCTGATAAGTGAGTTTGGGTTCTGATGCCGCATCAGACCCGTGCTGTAGTGTAGTTGATGCTCCATAAATCTGTCAAAGCTCCAAGTCCTTCCCTTGGTGTAGTGGAAGCTTAAAGAGAAAAGTGTCATCTCAAATGTAGTCCCGGTTACTTGACTGAGGTACAGAATTACGAGGTCTATTGCTAACAGCCATCGTGCTTTTTTTTTTTTTATTGTAATGTTAACAAGCAATCAGCCAATCAAAATTTTACTTCCTTAGTTAACACCTAATGAAGTAAAATCCTTATCTTCCTTAGCTAATACCTAAGGAAATCCTATTATTTTATGATCTGTTTACTTAGGGTTTTTTTTTTATTTATTTGAATATATTGTCTCTCAATCAGTCTAGTTTGTATTTTATTTTATTTTCAGTTGCAATAATGATTTTGTTATTTAGTAACATGCTTATGAATTTGATTCCGTTTGTCGTTATTTTTGTGCTTTGAATTACTCATTGTGTTATTGCAAAGGGTTATTGTTTGATGGAATACAATCATAACTGAAACTTAAGTACCGCTTGATGCAGAATCTTGTATAAATAACGTAATACCATTAGTGATATAATACATATATATGTATATATCACTACATATAATATAATATGGTAGTGTTCAATTTACAGTAGGAAATAAAATTGAATTAGAATTTTTCCGAAAATTCTGAAATTAAAAATCATTTAATATATACTTACCTAATGTAGCCTTGAAACTATTTGAAATCCTGCCAGTAAAAAAAAATGTTATTTTTAATACTTATGTTAACTGAGACCTCCTCGGCATGGAAGTATGAGCTTATTGTGAGCCAAATTTAAATAATCCTGACATTTTTAAAAATAAAAGTGATGGAAGTCATATTTTAACATTGTGTACCTGCTAATGTTCAGAAAATATAATATAAAAGCATAATTAATTATGTGTGAACTATTAATAATCATTTTAAATGTATCTATATTTATAAATTATGTACCTATATTTTCGTACATTTTCCATAAAATATATTTCTTAAGATTACAGAAAACTTTTAAACATAACATTCTACACACTGAAAGTAATTGGGTCAAAAATTAAATTAATGAAGAACTCAATTTTTCTAAACAAATTTTGTTATTCAAATTTCCTAAAAAATTTTTTCATATCATGTTCCATACAAAACATTTGTGAGTACTGATTGGGAAAAAATTATATTCACTGTACAGGAAGCAGCCTTGTTTAATAATATGGTAAATATCGTGATTGTGTTTGTTTATTAACATCGCACTGAATAGCAACACGAGAACTATTGGAGACCAACACCATAATCTTGAACTACGGCCATGTGACAAGGAATGATTTGGATATCTGATCTGGCTTCTTCCTCTCGCAGTTTCCACACCATGCCATTGGTAGGACTTGGCATCTCGACCAGAATCTACGTTCACCAAACCTGCAACACGATGGGTCTTTAGCAACATCAGGACTCGAATCCGAGACTCGATTAAAGCAACGAGGTCGCAATTCGTTCACATGACAATTAGGCTACCAGGGGTGTAATGGAAACCATAAGCATTTTGAATAGAGTATCTTATTTGGAAAGTATACCAAAATCATAAGAATCCCATTTTGACAAAAATTCAAATAGAAATAATCTTCACTGTGCCGCGCCACTTTTGTTTACCATTATAAAGCTTAATTTTAAATACGAGTGTTTATTAAATTCAAATAAATGATAAACCTATTGAATCAGCAAAGAACCCTCTATTTTTAGCAGCAAAATAAAAATAAACCATACTTAGAAACATTTTCAGTGTTTCAGCTATATTAAACCTATTTTCTTTTTCATTTAAAATTAATAATATTACTATCGAGATATTTGATCTCTATTAAGAGATTATGTATCATTAAGGATGGGAAAATGAAAAGTAACCGAGACCAACTGGGCTCGAGTGACAAATCAATTCTCTTTTCCTGCTCACTGCTGGAGCAGTCCATTGTCGACTGCAAGGGTCCTGTCCAGAACATCCCATTCTGGTGTCTTTTGTGTCTGGATGCCTCCCACAAACTTCGTATGTCCCATTGTCGTTTTCAGATGGGTATAAGAGCTCCCTGAATGGAGCGGGAATAATACTTTCCATGGTATATTTTCCCGTCTTTCTGGTTGTAATAGAATGCAGTTGGCAGTAAGCCATTTGAGTGACCGAGTTTGTAAAGCTCTGCTTTTGTGAGCTTTTGGATTAGGCGATTTGTAAAAGTGAGAGAGTGTCCAAGACAGATTTAGTTTGATTGCTAGACAAGCTAGGCACAAGATTTCTTTAGAGATAGGATATATATATAAATGCTCCTTTAAATAGCTTGTTCAAAAGTTCCGGTCAGCGAGATATTTGTTGATGTTTGTTTAGATTTCAGATAATGTAATTCTTACTTTAGAATGGCAAAAATTGTACTTGAATTATTCACATAGAACTCTTAATTTATTTTAATAAATACTGTACAGGTGCAATAAAAAACTGAAATGTATTGCAAGCATTATACAAGCTTTTTTTTTTTTTTTTTTTTTTTTTTTACCGAAAAAGATCGCAAAATTATACATTCAAAGATAGTTCAAGGGTTCGTTCATGGAAATGGTTCTGACATCAACTAATTCGGTTGAAGGGACCAGTTTTTATTATTCGCTTCTAGTATTATAGATGTTGATTAAGAAATGTATGATCATTCTAAGGATTCTTAACATATCTCTAACCTTCTGGTTGTTTCTCAAAATCTTTTTTTATAATTTGAATCCCTATTTTCAGTGATACAGGGAGAGTCACAATATTTCTATCCCTAAATAATATTTGGGGGTGTATATTTAAAATTTAGTCTATTGTATATCCTGAAGTAAAAAGTGTGTTTTAATTGCATATTTTGTTTTTATTTTGAAACTAGCGAATAAAAAAAATTTAAATAAATAACACGATGTCAGAATGATGAAAAATTTTGTCTTAGGTTCACATTTGTCTTAAGTTATTATTTAAAAAAATCGTAAAGTTCATTGGATATAAGAGCTCCCAGAATGGAGCGAGAATAATAACATCCTTGGTATATTTTCTTCCTTCCTGTTACCTTCCATGGTATATTTTCACGAATACAAATTTCACTTTTTAATTAAATGCTTTATATTTAAAACCCGTTTTTCTGAAAAATAAATATAGATTTATTTTCAATTTAACTGTTTTATTTCAGTATTAAAAATTAAAGACTTGAAACAAATACAACTGAGGGACTGAAATTATTACAGAGGATATATATATATATATATATATATATATATATATATATATATATATATATATATATATGACATAAACGTATTAGAAAGTAAACATATTATATAAAAAGTGGAAATTTTATATATTAATATATTCAGTAAATCTCATAAAAAAATTTCAACCTCTTAAAATTCATAGACGAATTTTGGTTAGTAAGTTACTGATTTTTAGAGTTCGGGAATCAGATGTAAAATGTTCCAAAATATGACAAAAAGTGACTGGGGATGAAAAATCGATTCATCCCTATCAACTCGAAACAAATCAAGCCTTAATGATACGAAAGCATCCTCCTTCATCTTCAAAACGTAAATTGAAGCAAATTTCGAACTGTAACACATACCTTTTTTCCTGAAGAATTTGTTCAGCACACTGAATAACCAAAAATAGGGTGGGAACTATTTACATATGATAAAAATTGTAGCCATAAAATATTTACAAAGTGCAGCACTCTACAGAAACATTGACAACACAAGCGAGAATAGAAGGAAACTTTTGTTGGAATTACAAGTTTCTAACGTGCCCACCTTCGCAGACGGTAATTCATGGCATGCAGGAGATTATTTGGCATCAATGATGAGCGTAACGTAGCAGAAGGAATATGGAACACTTCATGTTTAATGATATCTTTCAATTTTGACAAATTTCGTGGATTTAATGTGTACGTCTCAGATGTCAATTGACTCCAGAACCAAAATTACAACCCCATCAAGTTGGGAGATCATGGTGTCCCCGAAACTGTAAAAGTACGGGAGATGTTTCTATCACCAAAGTGTTGATGCAGATTATGTCTTGTGTGAAGGAGCGCCATCTTGCATCTATACAATGTCGTTAACCACATTTCGCTGCTATAATTCTGGAACAACGTGATGCTGCTACAGCATTATTGTGTACCGAACGCTTTCGATAGAGCTTGTTTTCGTACCTGAAGAAGTGACTTCTTATAAGAAAGAACGAGAAAGAATGAGCTTGCAATACCATTCCATGTTTTATTTCGTGTACGGGAGCTGGTGACACAACTTGAGAATTTACGTCAGCAACTGAACGCATTACTTTGTGTTTCCTTTCTCAGTGAAACAGAAATGCACCGCATCCGTTCATAATATCTGCAGCGGTCATTTGCTATCTTCTTCATATTTGATGAGGGAAAAATTCGCCAAGTCGACACGCTGTTGTTTATTTGGAGGTTTCAATATATGAACGAGCTAAAATCAATAAATAAACATCTATAAGCAAAACGCAGAAGTTTGACAACTATGATTTTCAGTACAGCCAAACTGCAGATTATACGTTTTCTTGTATGCAATGGACCTAATGAAATATTAATACGTACTTTGGCAACAATTTGAACAGGAACAATGGCTACGCGGATCGCTTTCTTATAACATTTGCATCCAGTTCCTTCAAACCTTTTTTTGCTAAATCACGTACAGCTTCTACTGAAAATGGGCATAGTTTACACTATAGTTTAATTAAAAATTTGAACTGCATCTGCAGCAATTTAGACTTTTAGATAAAACAATTTTATCAATTCGCATCTTAGTTTCCCTGTAAGTTTAATTTCGATGGCATGTTTGAAGTCTAGGTTAAAGAAACACACTTCCCGCAGTGATAATTAAGTTTTTTACAAGCGATGCTTTGTACATTGTGTTTGGTGATAGATGCTTCTAACGTCTATCCTTTTTGAATTATGCAAATTGCATGAAAGCAACTTCTCTCTGAGTTGACATTGTTCCATTACCATTTTTTACTTTGCAATCATTTTTACCGGCAATTTTCTTCATAATTGTATCGTTCAACGCTATTTATGGTTTATAAACCGCTGATCTATTCTAAAATTTTGACGTTATTTCTCTGTAATCATAACAGTGAGAGCTCAAAAGTTTTAAATCATCGCAATCTGAAATGCGTACCTTCAAATAGCAATATCTCAAATTTCCTTTCGATTTGTTGAGTGGATTAGCCAATAGGGGTTAATATATCAGGGGAGTTCTTTTATTTTACCACCTTGTAACTTTTATATCACTCAAATACTCCGATTTATGAAAGTTTTAGGGGGAAAAAACCATTTGCAAATGTTTTAAGATTAAGCAATAATCAATAAATTTAGTTTTTGTTTTTCCATCTGCTGATCAATATATTCGGCTTTTACAATGTTTGTACTACAAATGTGTGTATTATTGTTATTAAATTATTAGATAACTCAATAATAATTCCTTTCACAATAGATGTTTACTTTTTCAATGAATCTTCGCATTACTTTTTCTTAAACTTTTCAGAATGCTTGAAATAATCATTTGAATTTATAATAATAAAAATTTAAGTTTTTCTTCAGTCTCAATCTATTTTTTTTTGGAAAAAAAAAACTCTTCTTACATATTATTTATCACATTTCATTAAGAAATTATTAGCCCTAATGAAGATACAAACAAAATAAAACAGTTCTGTTCCTTTATTAATAATATTGTTCAGGATACATTAATTTATTCAGTAACTCATTATTATAAGATAAACGAAATTAAAAAGTATTACTATCGTTTTCTAAGATTCTCAAGAAAATCCACCATCAAAAATATTTAAAATTTGTTATCCTCTTGACACCACTAGAAGAAGAAAAACAACATGTAAAAAAATATGCCATAATAAAATAATTTTTGATACAGTAGTTTTTTTCAAGCGCATTTCTTCATATTTATAATTTATTGGCAATTCTTAAGAATTATTTTCTATAATAATTCAGTAACTAAGTTTAAATTATTTACTATGTTTTTAATACTTCTTTCTATTCCACGCAATTCTTAAGAATTATTTTCTATAATAATTCAGTAACTAAGTTTAAATTGTTTACTATGTTTTTACTCGGAAGCAAATTGAACATGTTATATTTTTATGTAAGATATAAATATGTTATAAATAAATCCACTCATTTTGCATTACAGAAAGAATTTATGCGCAAAAATTAAAAGGAATTCAAAATTGAAAAAATAGCCATAAAATTTGAGTCTATACCAAAATAAAAGCCATGATATAAAAGTTTGCTCCTATATCTGATCATCCAACTGACTGATTTTTATTATGTAATAAACTGCTATGGGAATTAATCATGTTGACTCATAAAAACTAAGAGAAATAAATTGGACGTGTAAGAAAAACGATTCTGGCAAAGTTCGTTTCATGAAAACAAAATTTAAGAAGTTAATATATGTTTTGAGTCAAAGAAAAAAAAATACATATAAGTACAAAAATATTTCAAAAGATAAGAATTTGGCTTTGAAAACACTATAACTCATTCGAATGTTTATTATGTTGCTTGCCAGATATTTGTACACAAACTACAATTCAAAACAGGCATTTATAGGCAAACATTTTCCTTTTTCTGAAAGGGTTTTTATGCGAGTTAAAAGAGTTGAATTATATAACTTCTTTCTTTTTTCGGAAGTTACACTGATTTCCTTTGCGTGCTTGGTACATATTTGACAAAAGAAAACATTAGGTTACTGCTGTAACAGGGAAAATATTTGGAACAGTATATTAGAGGAAATAACTCAACTGGAATACCTACTTCCGAAAAGCTGTAGAGATTTCTTTGTATTCAAGCACAATGGTGAAAAACTACATATTTCAAGTGTTGCTTAAAGAAATCTAAAGATGCAAAAAGTAAGAAAAGAGAATATAAACTGTCTCAAGTGTTAGAATATGCTCATACAAGGGAGCATTGTGGCGTTTTAATTATTACTAAGAAATAACGAAGACACCTGATTACAATTGATATCTACTTTAATTGATCTTTATGTACATAATGTTATAGATTACAGCTACTAACAGATGGGGGGCGCATGTGATGACTGATGAGCATTTTGTACTTGCTTATGTGTGTGCTTACCCTGTGAAGTTGGACTGTTCGAGGTTTTCTTCTCACTATTCTCGGGGACTTTGTAGTAATTTAAAATTTATAAAATTACAATTTCTTTCCATCCCAAGTGATTAGGTAAATTAGAGGACGATAAGAAGCTCTGGGAAATGAATTTGAGGTAGTGATGTATAAATGAAATAGAATTGAAAGGAAGATGAAGGGGGATAGAGAATAACAGCAGATTGATAATTATTAGTAAAATTCGTCCAAAGTGAATTTTAGTTCAAATGAATGGGCTGTATGCTAGAAGTGGTTGAATCAGTAGAAATAAATTTGTAAGCTAAAACATTATTATTTAACTATAAACTAGAATTTACGAGTTAAGTGGGATTCTAGAGGGAGAGAGGGACCTTATCTGTGTATATTCTTCAGTGATTAATGAAATGTTTATAATTACTCGAGCGTATCTTCAATTTGACTCTAGCACTTATTGACTAATTAATGAGAAGGAAAGAAGGCAATAGAATTAAATAATAAAGGACGGCACAGTTAATTTTTTATTGTTTTCGCGCATGTTAACCGAATGTTTGAATGTCCGAATGTTTCTCATGCCTTGAGGTGGAATGGGCTCATTAATTATTTTTTCTATTTTTGATTTTTTATGGGAAATTCGGAGATGTATTTATGCAGTTAAGTTAGTTTATTAATTTATTTTTTAAGTAAAAAACGAAAGCAAAGGAGAAAAATCTGGAAACATATATGTTACTGTAGTCTCAATGAACCTGATAGGGATAATGGCTCTTGTTGCCCTACATCCCTTCTTCAATCAATCAATCTCAATGAACTAATTTCAACGAAGCATAATGGTGATTTTTACATTTGGTTTCAATAAAAATAAAAAATAAATATAAATCTATGTACTAAACTAACTCATATTACTCAAGATTGTTATTTTACCTTATATAATGTTAATAAAGTTATAACAACGAAAAATATTTTCTATAGCCATATTTCGAAAATTTTCTGAACGCAATTCAATTTCACCAGCTCTGTAATTTGCTTTTAAACCAACATTATTTAATTAAATTAAATTGTCTGGAAATATCATTAAATAGTTTTGTTAACATATAATGGAAATTTTGAATTTCTATTACAAGTTTTAATTACGTGTTTTAATAATTAGTACATAAATTTTTAATTTAATTTCAACATTCATGGTTTCGGTATAGTGTGTTTGAAATTATGCATTTAATAAAATGGTAAAAAGTATAAGAAAACATTCGAATCTAATTTAAACAAACTTGTTTTAGTAATTTCTGTTTGCCAATTGTGTACAATTAAGTTATCTTTTACAAACAATTTTGAATAGAATTACTTATTATTGATATTTCATATAATGTAATTTGACCTTAAAAAAACCCAAATAAATGCCTTTTAGATAAGACTTAAGAAGTGGAAAATTTAATATCCTCAAAGTTAATTTTGTTATAAATGTCAATTACGTCAAAATTTAACTTAAGATTTTAAGTCGCTTTAAGTAAGAGTGCAAGGAAATTAAATATTTAGAGGAAAATTCACTCTTTTCTAAAATTAGTTTTAAATAATCATAAAAATGTATAAAACTTTGTTACCTTTTATATTCCATAATAATTTCAATATAGTAGTCTGTTTTTGTTCATTAGTTTTGTAACTTTGTTGTTTTCTTAAAGTTTTTAACATGAAACCTTGCCTTTATACTTGTATTTTTGTATTTTGATAGCTTGTCTGGTACTTATAGGTTTCCGTTTAATTCACTCTTGCAGATTAATAGAATAAGAACATAGATAGCGTATATAAAAAAATACACTAACGTATAGTTTTTTAAATACAATCATTATCATAAACATTTGCACACCAAGAAGTAAGAGTGGAATTGTAACGAAACTTGGCGTGAAGGTGCGTGTAAGGCAAATGATTAGAAATACAGTGTAACTGCACATTGAATAATGCCATCAAAAGGCATTGAACTTCGGTCTCCTTGGATTACAAAACAGGTAAGCTGATCTGGTTTGTGAGCGTTTAATCTGTTGTAGAGGGATGCTTTTTAAGTAGAGATGCCATTACGCCGCAGTCGGAGACAATATGAGCAGCTGTCAGAGTTCAAGAGGGGAAGAATCATGGGGATGATGGAAACCGAATGCTCAGCTCTGCAAATAGTGCACCACCTAAGGCGTTCTGACTTTACTGTGAGGAGGTGTTGGGACCACCGAATACGAGAAAAGAGGTCTGTTGAATGGCGATCAGACTCAGGACCCCTTCGACAGACCAATCGTCGAGGAGATCGTTATATCATACGACACTCAAGCATAGCTCCAACTCTCTTATTATCCACCATGTATACACAGACAGTTTCTTCACTACAGACCTCTGAATCAGTAAGTACCATCGCAATGCGCCTGGTTGAAGGAAAGTTGCTACAGCAGCGCCCATTATCTGTATTGCCAATGACATCCACTCAATGGCTCCTCCACTCGAAGGGATCGGACGACAACCGAATGGAATCAGTCCGTCTTTAGTGACGAATTAAGATTCAATTTGGGCAGTGATGACAAAATCGTATACGAGTGTGGAGGGCCCGAGGTGAACGTCTAAATCCTACCATCACTCCCACAACTGGTGTGATGGTATGGGGTGCCATCGCATACGATACACGGTCACCCATACTATTGGTGACCGTGTATCGTACCAAGGCTCCATGATAACGTAGAGGTATGTTCGTGACATTCTTCAGCCACATGTGTTGCCACTCATGGCAGGGCTCCCAGGAGCCATTTTTTAACAAGACAGTTCTCTCCCGCACTCAGCAAGGATTTCACAGGACTGCCTCCTCTATATTTCCATCCCTCCCTGGCCTACTCTATCCCCAGATTTGTCACCGATTCAGCATACCTGGAATGTTTTTGGATGGCAAGTTGAATAGCCTACGTGTTTGGTCGAATTAAAGGCACGTTTACAGTAACTCCAGAACGAAATGTCGCAGGACATCATACGGGACTTGTATGCCTCGATGCCCGACCGTATCGGATCCTGCATTAATGCTAGAGTTGGCCTAACAGGGTACTAAAGCCTCCATATATTTGTAATTTTTCCTACAGTAAATGATCATTTTGCTTTGATTTTATAATCACTTACTTACATCAACGTATGTAAAATTTTGTTTTATTCTAACAAATCTTTCTTGCTGCGCAAAGTATTATGACAATGAGTGTAATTTGATAACACATTAAAAAAGTTACTAATTCTAACAGATTTCTAATTTTTTTATATTTAAAGATTTCTCTTTAGATTAGACAAAAAGTTTAGAAGAATTGTTGTTTTGAAAACAATTTAGCAGAAATATCTGGGTAGAGTAAAAGCGACAAAAATAATTGATCGTAATAACTATACATAATATATTACTATGTTCGGAAAAAATAATAATAGTCATACAAAATATTCCATTACAAAAAATATGATTTCATGTTTAATGAAAGTATCAAAACAAAGCAAGAAAATGGAGAACCAAAATAGAAAAATTAACGAAAAAAAAAATGAACCCAACAAGTTGCAATAAGCAATTTTCCGACTGAAGACCGAATATCCCCGATTAAAGTAGTTGGTTCGGATCAACCTTCCTTCTTTGCGACTATGCAGATTGAATTAGGAATATATTAAGTACAAAGGAGCAAACTAATTAAAAGAATAAAAATTTATCAACCACAAGACTTGAAGAAATATCAAACATTTATTAAGTAATTTGAATAATGTAAACATGACTTACAAATATTTCAAGAAATGAAGATTCTTCTTGGTGAACAGATAAATAATTAAGTCTGAATGAAATTCTTAAGGGGACTCGGTACCCCAAAAATGACCAAAAAATCGCTTTTTTTATTTTTATTTAGAAATATTGTTTTATTTATTATCTTTCGATTGTTGTACTACTTTTGTATGTGAGAGCACGAGAAGGTTTAAAAAAATGAAATTGAAAAATGTAAACAAAAAAAAAATTGTGACTGGACCACGCCCCTTTTTTAGAGATGTTAGTAATTTTATGCTATTTTTTTATCAATACTTTTCTAAAATTAATTTTTTTTTCATAACTGTAATCATAACTGTAATATGTAATTAATATGTATGTAATTTAATCATAACTGTAACATTTTAGCGTTCTTTTTTTGTGACTGCAACTTTCATTACAAGCAATTTGTTGTTGATATTTCGTGTTTTGATTGTATTGTGGATGGCGAGCTAATCATAAACACGTTTTATATTGAGAAAAAAAAAGTTTTGACGTTTTACATTGAGAAAAAAAAAACAGTTTTTATCAAGACTTTATTTTATTATTGTTTGTGGTTTATTTTTTTGAGAATTGAAGATATAAAATACCTCGCATAAGAATTCAAATGAACAGTAAACATTGTTAGTGCAGTGTCATTCAAATGAACAGTAAACATTGGTGTAGTGATGCTGATAATAAAGCTGATTCTACATAAGAAAAATTTGCTGTTCCTACTATCAGAATTGATTAGTTATTAAATGTTGAAAAGACTGAATCTTCCGATACTAGAAATTTATTATTTGTGAACTTTGTTCAAATCATTAAACTGTTTGACAAACTGATGTGCCTGGAATTTGACAAAGAAGTTCTTGTGCTTTTGAAGTTTGTGCTGTAGAAATAGCGAATGAAAGGCAAGCAAATACAGTTCCTGATATCAATTTATGGATTACACAAGCATTCTGCACCATAGATAAATGTGATTCAGCCATCAAGAAATTTTATATCTCTCTAAATATCCTGCCTTTTTCATCGAGGACATACAGCAAATGTACTAATCTGCTTCACAAAGCCTATGGTATTACTGCAAAGACTATGCTAAAAGAAGTACATACTGAAGCACGAAATGCATATGAAATACCTGCTGATGTCCCATTTGTCGACATAAGTGTTTCTTTCGATAGTATTTGGATGACACGAGGTCATACATCTTTAATTGGCATTGGTTGTGTCATCGAAATACTCACTCGCTATGTTATTGTTTTTGAAGTTATGTGCAACGTATGTCGACATTGTTCCATAGCAAAAAGAGAACTTGGAAAGTCAAGTGCAAAATATGATATGTAGAGTGAAGGGTATAAGAAGTAGTGTGATTTCAATCACACCGGTTCATCGGGTTCGATGAAAATGGAGGCAGCATTGATACTGTGGGAAATATCGCAATCATTGGGATTTCAATATCCTACATTATTATCTGATGTAGACTGTATAACTTTCAATTACTTATCTGAAAGAAATATCAATGAAAATAATGTCAAAATAAAAAAAGAGGAATGCATAAACCATATCAGTAAAAGGTTAGGTACTGCTTTACGGAATGCTGTGAAGGAATCGAGAGCTCGAGACATCTCATTAGGTGGAAAAGGTTATGCAACTTTGAAAGAAACTATCATAAAGAAATTAACTTCTTATTTTCAGAAGGCCAAGTTAAAAATATGAAGTGTCATGAAGACTCAACAATCTATATGCGCACCTTTTGGAAAATGCGCACATGATATTGGTGTAATACTGGAATCTCGAAAAAAATTGTTTAGAATGAGACGCAAGAACTGAAAAGTACATGTAAACTAGCAAAAAAAGCAGTTTTAAAAAGAGAAGCATTAATGATAAAAAAAGGAAGGTGTTACATATAGACCAGGATACTTTTGAGGTTTAAATAATAATATAAATATGTATCATAATTTTTTTCATTATAAAATGTGCATGTATAATTTTTAAATTAAGGCAATTAATAAATTTTTTTTTTCATAATTTCTGTTTTTATTCATTATATATATTCTTATAAATATAATATAGGTGATATATGAAGAAAAAAATTTAAAAATGATTGTGTTTATTAATGTTTTACATTTTCCTTCATTTTCCTTGTTCGTTAATTGTCATTAACACCTGGAAAAATATTATCAGTTATTAAAAATATCTAATGAAATTTTGTGAAAATGCTATTATTTCAAAGAAAAACATATAGCTTATGATATAAAAGGGTATTTTAAGTTAATTGAAGTATATAATATTTATTTTTTCAGAGTTATAAACTTTAAGAGGGTTTTTCTCAGTTTGTGTTTTTTCGATACATCATTGCATTTAAAATGCTACTCCTCCCACAAATATTAATCAATCACCTCCATTTTTTTTCTGTGTGTTATATATAATACATGTAACAAAATTAGGGATCCATTTTGCAAAGAAATGAATACTTTTTTTTAAAAAAATAATAATGTAAGATATATCTGTGTTTTCGTTGAATTTTAGCATGCCGACCAACATTTTATTTTTTTTCTCCAAAACTTAATAAGTTATTACAAAATCGATCCCTAAATTTGTTTAAAATATCCTTGAGAATATTTCAAAAAATTTTCATTGTAAAGAATTAATACATAAAGGAGGAGTAGGGTTTTGAAATTTTTGAAATTTTTTTTAAAAAAATACTGTAAGTTCTTTCCCTGAATGTAAAATAAAAATGCCCAAAGGAATGGACGATCATATATACATGAATAAATATATATATGATCCCCAATTTGGAAATTTCAGCATTGCTTCGAAATCATTTATTGAGAAATGCTGTGTTAAAATTATTGAATCAAATAATTCATTCTAAGAGCTTTTCTTGATGTTTTAAACTGATTAAATTAAAACGAAATTCGTAAATATTTTTTAAAAGTAAAAACTGTAATTTAGTTCCGTTTGAAAAGTCATTAAAAATACTTACTTAATCGAGTATTTGATTTATTTTCTGTCCTCCTTCTTCATATACTCATGAAAATGTCTAGAAAGTAAATATTTACAAATATCTTGCTTATGGTTTTAATAAATTTGTCCCTAGAGAGAAAGGTTTTTTAAATCTAAATATTATCTAGTGTACATATATATGGAAAGAATGTTCAATGGAATTTGTTTTATACCTTCCTTTTTTCCCATTGAAGGTGATGTTGCAGCATTTCTTTCATTTTTTTCTCTTAAATTCTTGCATTTTTTTTTTACTACAATTTCGTTTTTTTTCCATCCCTCGGGCATTTTTCAGAATTTTGGACTTTTAAGAGAGATTCGTGTCTCGGAAAATGTAGCGGACGAAAAATGGATGGAATAAATGAAAAATAAAAATAAAAAAAAGATAGAACCGTGGAAAAATTTAAGAAGGAAACTGGAAACAAGATATGGTATATGAGAATAAGATAATTTTTTTTAGAAAAAATGAGCCTTTTCTTTTTTTCGAGTATTGTATCAAATGCCATATTATTTCTTATGGAAATATTATTAATAATTGCAAATATTTTACATTATTTCTTTCAGTATTTAGCTTTCTTCATATTTCTAAAGGCATAATTTTTTAATCTATTTCTCACTCAATTCCTAATAATTTCGAAATTTTGTACAGTTGTGTGTAGTTAATGTCGATTGAGCATTTTATCTTTTTAACAATTTGATAATCAACTAATATGTAAATGTTATTCACTTTTTAATTTCATACGGAAGTAAATTTAGAAATTGAAAGAAATGTTTTTCTATGATATATCAACTAGACCCATTTTACTTTTTATAAATATTTAACAGAAGCATACAATGAAAAACTGATTATAAGTTTTATTACAGAAGTATATAAAAGTAACTAATTATTAATGACTTTTTTTAAAAAAAAGTTTCTTTACGTTAGTATATTAAAAACCAGAATTTTTTTTTCTGAACTGTATTGATTTAATAAAGAAATTGTAATATTTATATTGTAAAATCTGGCACCCTATCTTAATTTCTACACCCCGCCTACGGGAAGACCTTGAGCCCTGACAGATTTAACGTGAATCACTCCATCAGCCCCAGCTACATGGTGAGTCTTCAGTAGAATCACGGCTCGCGAGTCCGATGTCTTAACCACTAGGCTACGGCGGCCACACTAGTATTACGGATTGAATCCGTAATACTTCAGAGGATTACAATATAACAAAATAGTACTAAGCCGTAACCAGAAACAGCAAAACAATCGTTTATCAAAGAAAAAAAATGCATACAATGCTTATAAAATAACTGAAATCAAAATAGGTTAACTTATCCATAAAAGAAAACTACACTAATTTGCAGACATTATAAAATAGTTTTCACTAAAAGAGTTAATATATTTTGCCACTTAAGTAAACACGAACATATTTAAACCATTCTTCCAATGTGTAATGAAACTGATTTAAAATTGGTTCTCCATGAAGGATAATTCTATTTACATCTTCAAATGTCGAGGCAGAAACTTGAGTTGAGTGCACAGAAGGTCCTAATATGTAGCAAGAAACAGTGGGGAATATTGTTGTCAACGGTCAGCTTCAGCTTCTATACCCAGAAACGGTAAACTCCTAAATTTCTGTATATGCTGCAATAGATGCTCGAAAAACTAGTGATGACACGCGATGTGGCAAAACGAAATTTTGGAGTTAGAGAAACAGGGGCACAAGACAAAGGACAAGAAATGTTGTTGGTAGTATTTAGTTGGGAGTTGAAAATAGAAAACAGGTCCAAGATGGCTGGTTGGTTTTATTTACGTTCCTCTAGAAGCAACACGAGGTTTATAGTAGATGGACCTCAACACGTTTAAGGAGTATGGCTACAAGGGAAGTCTTAAATGGTATCATGGATCAAACCCACGACACTACATAAACTGTCAACCGCGAGTCCACGGCCGTGACCACTAGCCTAAAATGGTCAATGACCATAATAGCATGTTCAAAAAGAGAAAGAAAATTTAGAAGAAAGTGTCAACACAAG
>BMAW01000137.1:74823-88072 GCA_019974015.1 Nephila pilipes | reverse complement strand
TTATTAAATGTGTTTTCTTGAAGCATAATTGTAGAATTTGTTTTTTTTAATGAAATCCTGAAATAGAGCAAAAGCGTGAGCTAAAAGAGAAAAAAAATCATCTCAGTTATTTTACTCTTTAATAAGGCTTTGAAACTCATTATACGTGATTATCAGATTACAAATTAGTACAATAAACATATAATAAATTAGTTTTAAGCAATTTAAATATTTATAACGTAAACATATAATTATAAAAGTTAATAACATAATTATTAATATATTATTAATATACATATAAAAATATGTATTATTGTATAAGTATTAATTAAAAGCCTTACAATAAATTACCATATATATTATTATAAATATTTTTAAGCACTTTTACAAACATTTTTAACACTAATTATAATATTAATAGCACGAACAATAATATACGTACTAAAAATTATTAACATAAATAACACGAATTTCAAACGTGGAAGGTGACTTTTTTCAATTTAAGCATGTAAAAACTGTATACTGAGCATCTACACAAATGAAAATATTTATTAAATTACTCTATTTAATCCTCAAACATCCCACAATGTCTTCTAGTTTTACTCTTTAATAATTTAATTTTTTAAAAATATTTTACTCAAGCAGAGCCTGAAAATAACTAACATTTGTCTAGTAAAATGATAACTGCATTGATATATCTAATCAGAGAAAAAAACCATTCTATCTTCGAATTTAAATTAGAAGGAAGTATGTTCAATGTTACATGAGTATCATTAATTCTCGCTGAGGAGAAAGTTATTAAACTCTAATAAGTACACTCTCCTCAAGTCCCACTAATTACCGAATCATTAGCAGCAAGTTTTTTTTTTTAATATTTAAAAAAAAAGGAAAGGAATTCATCATATAAGCATTTGTACATGCTGTTAGTTCGAGAAAAAATGTTTTAAGCGTTTTAAGAATATATATGTATAATGTGAAGAATTTTATTAATAAAGAGTTTAGTTTTATTACTAAAGAAAATAGGACACTGAGCTGCCTTCCAACCGAAGCATTTCGTTTGAGTATATGAAAAGGCACGAAATAGAACGACCAGTGCAAAATGCAATTGTTATAAAGTGAAATGATATTATACTTATTAATTTAATAAGCACTTGCTAAAAATAGCACTAAGCCTTCAACGTTAGATCAAAGGAGCTCAAAGAATATATTTTCTGAAGAAATAGTAGAAACAATGTAAAAAATTAATTAATAAAAGGAATAGAAGATAAAAACAGAGGGACATTTAGACATTCAGATCACAAATATTTTATTTATATTTATAAAATAGGATATATTTACTCTTACCTTAAGACAATATATATATATATATATATATATATATATATATATATATATATTTAATTTTAAAAATGTATTATAATGGAGTAAGATTCTCCTCTTATGTGTATGAAAATATTAATCAATAGCGAAATTCCTGTTTTTTATCAAACATAATGCAAAGATGCGAGTACTTCAAAATTGTGCAATAATGTGCATGATTATATGTAGAGAACTATGAAGTAATAAAATTACAATGTATTTATTAGTTTAAACAGACATTCATGCATACATTTGTGTATATATAACAGCAGTAATTCAAAAAATTTAGAAAATTATCTTTAATCAGATATTATTATCAGACTTAGAATGAATTTTGAAATAATATTGTCACCATTTTCTTCATAGCTTTCATATAGTTCAAATGTGAGGAATAAAAGTTAGAAATCATGAGTAGTATGGGCAGTAAAACGTATTATTAAATTAAAGAAAATAACTTTTATTTATTCGTCAATGCTTAAAAAAATATTTTTCGTTATGTTTAATACTTATAAATTTTAGGAATATGTGCATTTCATTCTGTATTGTCATGCCTCAACATTGTCGGTTGCAAAACTATTTTGCTCAACTGGAATTTATAATAAGACTAATATCAATAAAATTATCTTAAAGTAAAGAAAAGTTATAAAAACATTTTTCAAATTTTTGAAATTTGTCTTTTTTGGTCCAGTTTCCGAGATTCGATTAACAGTTTATACTTAAGCAAGTAACAGAAGCAAAATTTTAACCAGTAGAAATAAACTTGACAATGGACAATGCAAGTCAATTAGTAAAATAAATAAATAAAAATTCTACCCTCTAAATATATATGACCAAGAAAGTAATGAAACCTAGTTTATTCATCTCTCTTACACCACAATGCTTCTGCGGTAGCTTGATGGTTATGATAGCTGGCTTACAGCCGGTGTTGTATTCGTTCGAGTAGTAGGTTCGAAGAGTGATGCCGCTAAAGATCTGCTGTGTAGTTGGGATTATGTACGTTAAATTTGGTAGAGTTGCCAAATCTTCTCGCTGGCATCATGGGAAAATTTGGAAAGGAAAATGCCAGTTCAGTTGTTATCCCCATTACTTGACCGAGATTCAACATTACGAGTTCCGTCGCAATTTACCCTCGCGTTGCATCCCAGTGCGATATTAACAAACAATCAATCACTCACACCGAAACTAAAAGTTTTGTCTTTAATGGATTTAATTAAATATAAATTTTTATTAAGTTACGCTATTGGTAAGAAAATGGGGAAAATTAAGAAAAATTTGTCCATTTTGTCGAATTTCTGAAACATTAACGTAGAGATAGTAATAAAAATTGGTATGGTTATAACAGAGAAGGTACATACTTTTCAAAAGTCATTTTATGTTTGCATTATTATCAGAGTTTGGTCCCTTCTCACAACCAGACAGGTCATATGACACTTTTTCTTCTACTTTGTAATTAATACAACATGAGAAATGTAAAAAAGTTCACATTATAAACATCATCCTAATGTTAAAGTTTTTCTTTAAATATATATAAGCATATCGTAAAAATTGTTTGTTGATTCGAATGGGTAATTTTGAAAATGTTTAATCTCCAATTTTTTCTCTAATTCTTTTTTTTGGTGATTTCTCTGTCTGTTAATATTAATTAATGTATTCTGTATGAAAACAGAACCTATATCTTTAAAGCGCTTTTAATCTGAAAGGCTTGATTTCCAAAGCTCATTTTCAAACGGTTCAGCAACAAGAGCGCTGCTCTCATCTCCTCCAATACTCATGCGTTTCTTACCACACGCGGCCTCACTGTTTTCAAATATAAATCATTAAAAAACTTTACCAGTAAATACAGGTCAACTTCAAAGACTTCTACAATGTAATAATAAATTTTAGTGGCCCTCATCTAAAACAGAAGAAATGCCTGTATTTTTCTCTCACACTAATCTTATTAATTATTATTCATAAACCTATTAAGTCTTTGCTGTTATATTTGTTTGTATTGTAAAATTTTCATAATAATACACATCTTTGTAAATTAAAGTGGACTTAATATTTCACAAATCTAGGTTCAATTTAAAAACTTGGTTCCTCCAGATAGGAAAAACATTTTTCCTGTACAACATGCGATACATAATTATTTAGGCATTTTTTCATCATGTGTAACCTTCTTTAACGATTGAAAATTACTCATTCATTTAAGTTCTGGAAATATTGGAAAACTCTATTGTTTATTGTTTCTTTTGTAAAATATGTAAAAAGGGATAATACACCTTGTCAAAATGACGATTCAATTGTATTTAATCGTTTGAAAGGTGTAGTTAAAAATCAAAATTCTGAGTGAAATATTAAGAAAAGTATAGCACTGGGAATCCATACATAAGTAAAATAAACTTTAAAAAATTTAGCTTCAAGTCCACGTGGAGGATGGGGGACCCTGTCGCAGAAAAGAACGGCAGGTTCTGTTGTTCTGTTATCTATGGCAACTGTTAATGTTAGGTAGAAATAAAATATTTTGTTGCAGCAAGTTTTGATAAAATTGCATTTAATTTTATGCATGGAACCAAATAATGAAATGTGTCGAGCCTCGCTTCCGGTGTGCAGCAAAGTGTAAATCATTTTTTTTTAGATAATCTTATAAAAATTAGCAGCTAATAGAATAGATTTTTCAAAAGAATCATTCTGATATCAGTAAAAAAATATTTTCAAATTTTTCTTTAAGAAATAAAATTTGAATAAGTTTGATTTATATTAAAATTTAGCTACATTAGCACTATTAAAATTCTTAGACTCTTTTAAAACATTAGTTTTTAATATAGCGTTAGCCAGGATATTTCTAAACGTTCCACTTGGGTTACAAATATCTCATTCACTTGAATAAATTGTTGAATTATTACGCATCTAAATCATTTTACTAACGCTTCCTTTCTATAGGATTAAATTAATAAAATATATATTCATCGAATAAGGTATTAGGATGCCCATTAGGATTCAGATTCTTTATTGTAATTGGATGATAATATGTTTGAAATTATAATCTATTTGTAGTGAGCATATCGATCTAATTTTGAAGTGTAAAATCGCTACAAACAGTTTAATTGTATATTCATCTGAGGTAACGGAATTATAGGATGTAGAGGAATACCACACCATAAGTATTCAGGTATCTAAATAGATCGTTTGAATTGCAAAATCAATTTATCACTTGGCAAATTTATGCAATTGTAACCAATATCAACATGTTTACTATTGATGCGTTGTGTTCATTATAAACTCGCCTATAATTAACTCTCCATGTAAATAATTTTATTTCAATTGGATTTCAAAATTATTAAATTTAAAAACTGCTATTGATGCCATTCAATGCTTTTGAATTTAGTTGTTTACAGACATGTTAAAATTTGCATTTAGTAATAAAATATAATCATCGTTGAATTGAATTTAGATTATTTTACAAGAAATATCTAAATTTCAATTTTATCTAATACTATTTGTTCAAATAAGCCTTATAACAATATTTGATTATTTATAAATATTACTGTTTACTATTTAGTATTTATACTATTTTCAATTATTTGTGTTATTTGTTTAAACACTCAATTTATTTCCAAACACAAATGCGTGATTTCGACCTAAATTATAAAATATTTAGACTAAAAGACATATAAAATTTTACAATAGTGCAGACTGTTAAGAATTTTGTGTATTCATGTTTGTGTATTCATGACAGTTTTCATGTTAACATAATTTGCATTCTTTTAATGATCTTATTGGAATTTCCAGATTTTTTCACACATCTGAATAAAGAACAAAAACTATCTGTAAAAATTCATTTATCTCAAAGTAGCGTTTCTGAAGTTTTCAACTGTGTATGTCTCATTCTTGACTGAAATTCTACCTTTGGTTTGCATAAAAGACACTCGTATGGTTACTGAATGAGTTATATGCTGTCTTTGGAATACATAAAGCCACTTTTATAAACTTATCGGTATTCGGCTAAAGCTTACATGAAGTCTTTTGTTCTGCACAACATTAAAATAAACTTCCATTCAGTTAGGTGTCTCACCGTTGTACAATTTAGACCTAATTTTTATGTTCTCATCATGCAGATATTTCAAGCTTTTTGGAGATACCTTTTATATTGAATTTATATTTTCAGTTCATTTCTAGAGTTGCTTAGTTACCTTTTCAAATGACGAACGTATCTCTGAGAGCCTTAATTAATGATAAATTCAAGTCATATAATCACAAAATTACTCTAATTATATTATACTAATAAAATTTAAAAATAGTCAGTCAGACGACAATGGAACAAACCTTTTATTACCATAAATGAATTCTATCGCAGGATCCAATATTGCATCCATTCAAATGTTCATCTCATATGACATCAAACCAACAGATTAATCTTTCGATTTGAGTTAAACTTTCTACCATATTGAAGGTCTATAAGCCACAAAATGTTTTATATTTCAGGTCATATATATATATATATATATATATATGTGTGTGTGTGTGTGTGTGTGTGTGTTACAGATAAAATTTGAAACCCGGCATTCTATACAATGCCTAGGCAATGTATATAATGCCTAAAACTAGCCGGCAATGTATGAAATAATTTATATTTCACACATTTCCTAGGCATTCTATAGAATGCAAAGGAGAAACTGGCAAAGTATAAAATACATCTCCGATTCGTTTCGAATATCACGTGGTAAGGTACGTGACTTAACGCGCGCCTCAAGTTCAGAATTTGACAATTGCACTTTGCGGGAGTGGCAAAATACGCCATTTTACTTAAATTTGTTCAACAAAAATTATTTTTTTTACTGTGCTGCATGAAAATGGAGGATGAAGCTTTAGTATTAGAGAAGGAGTCATGGTTTATATACATGGAACAACGATTCGACGATGAACTGTGAAAAAATAAGAGTTAACGCTGCAAAAAATAGTGTTTTCTTAACCTAAACTACTTACCAGAAGTTAATAAATGATTTACATAAAGCCAAAATGACTACTAAGAAGGAACCCAGGGACTATTGGTTGCTGAATCACTACTATGTGATGATTGTGGAGAAAAAATAGTAAACTCATTTATCCTGTTAAAGAAGGCGTCAGTACTATACAGTATTACGTCACTGACACTGAGTTATTTCATGTACTTCATGAAGTTCATTTGTCTATTGGACACGGCGGACGTGATAGAATGTTGAAAGAACTTTCATCCAAATACAAAAACATTACATGTCATGATATTGAACTGTACATCCACCTTTGTGAACCTTGCCAGAAAAAACAGAAAGGTATTAAAAAGGACATTCTTGTGAAACCGATGGTTTTTTCTGAATTTAATTCCCGTTGTCAAGTAGATCTTATTGACTTTCAGTCTCAGCCAGATAGAGAATGCAAGTTTGTTATGGTGCACCAAGATAATCTCACAGAAATTGTGATTCTCAAATCTCTAACGTCAAAAAGAGCTGAAGAAGTAGCCTACAACCTAATTGACATTTTCGCGTTTCTTAGAGCGCCATCTATATTACAGTCTAACAATGGTAGGGAATTGGCCAATAATGTGATGACCAGCTTGAAAGAGTTTTGGCCAGCACTGAAGATCGTCCATGGGAAGCCTCTCTGTTCACAAATCCAGGGTAGTTTCGAAAGAGCTAGATATCAAAAATATGTTTTGTACTTGGTTGCAAGATAATAAATCTGACCGCTGTAGTGAAGGACTGCTGCGTATTGTACAATTTATGAAAAATAGAGCTTATCATTCTGGGATCAAAAGAACATCATACGAAGCTCTTTTTCGTTGCAAACCTAAATTAGGGCTTGCAACGTCTTTTCTACCCGAAGATATTTTAACAGACATAAATACAGAGGAGCAGTTAGAAAAAGTAATAGAAAGCGTGCAAGCAATGGAAAAAGGCGAAACTAATCAGATTATGCAAGAAAAAGTGCCTGTTTCAAAGCACATGCATAAGATTATAGTCGATAATGGACTAAACCAACATGATGAAGGCATGCTTACCAAAGAGATTTTCGTTTCTGATATCTGTTTCGTGTGTTTAAAGGAAACGAGTGATGCACTTGCATGCAAAATGTGTCGTCAAAAAATTTATACCTTCTGTGGACATGCTAGTAAAAGTGGTGAAATGGATATTTTGTGCAATATTTTTTCAAAACTGAAAATGCTATTGAAAGAAATATAAACTCTAAAAACAATCTTGAAATACAAGCAAAAAAAAATGAAAATGAATTGGGAAAAAAATTTCCCACTGCTTCTTTGAAAGCTACAGTGCGCGTTCCTGTTCCTGAAGTCGAAAAGGGGAGAGGTGATTCTCGCAATATAGTTATTAGCAGCTGTAATGAGTGTGACAGAAGATGGTTTCTGTCGACTTGGAACTTCTGAAGAAAATTTAAAACAAGTATATGCGAGATCACAGTTCAATTTATGCCCTAAGAACTTGCTTAGAATTGTAGATATTCCTGACCGGTAAATTCTTCTCCGGTCCGTTGCTGTTGCTCAGTCCAGTGGCAGCGGCCAAGGATTCATCAAATGTATGTGTAAAACAAAGTGCCAAAATATGAAATGTCTTTGCGTGAAAAATGTAACTCAAAATGTCATTCAAGCCTGCCATGTTGCAACAAGTAGGTTAATTTCTTATTTTTTACATGAAAATTTTGTTTCCCTTAATAAGAAAGGCATAATTTCTGTTTTGTACAACTTTCACTTTTCTTTTCTTTTTTTGAATAAAAGTTTTTTAATGGCACTCATTATTTTTTCAGAATAATATTTTTATTTTTGAGAAATATACAACATTTACTTCATAACCTCATCAGGAGGTTTTATTCATACTATGCCTAAATAACAGTTGTCATTCTATAGAATGCCTAAGTATTTATATACAATACCTAGGGAAAGTATGTAATACTTCTCATATTTCATACCTTGCCTGAAAACGTCCGGCATTATATACAATGCCTAGGCATTACCGGCGTTTCATACTTTGCCGGTAACATATATATATATATATATATATGTGTGTGTGTGTGTGTGTATCAAATATTTTTATATCACTTTTTCGTTTATTTTTGGGCTCATTAATAGTGACAATAAGTTTTATATATTTAATAGCTTCATCTCCAATGTATTTCTTGCTACTCCTCTGATTTACCAACTCCAGTTAAAATTAGTAAAACGGTACCTATTCTCTGATTTTATTTCATTATTTAAACTTATGAATTTTGAGATTAACATTACATTTATATTATTAATAAACTAAACCAAATAATGCGATCGTATAACGAAGAGAAGAGACTCTGATCATAACTGAGAATAGAGCATTAAGAAATTGAATAACGGTTCAAATAAAAAGACTGTCTTTTTGTGCCTTTAATTAGTTCATATAAATAACATGGTTAAAGATAGAAACTTTTACCTGGAAAAAGCGAACGGTTGTAGTAACCATCAACAAAATTATATTTGTTTCATTGATTGAAGAAATTATTGAGTTTTATGTGTGATGTGCGCGTATGAACGTGAATGTGGTCTTGTGCCAAAATCCTGGCGAACTTCTTATTTAAGTGTGTTGCCTGAAGGGATATGGGGCAACCACCAAAAGAGAGTAGTGTCCTACCTTCCGGAAACTACGATTCACACTTCTGAATGTAAAAAATGCAACGACCTTGTTGCTTCAGGGTCTCTCGTGAGTAAATTCAGAGACCCTTCTAAATTGCAATCCCTTTGTATCATGATCATGGTAATCCCATGTAGTTAGCAAACTCTTCAAAATTGAATGAATATAACTTTAACATGAAATGAAGGGAAATGAATCTTAAATCACTCAATTAATCAATTTTTTTTAAAATTTATTTGAAAATCTTTTTTGAAAAGAAGCCGATTTTTTAAGCAATATAAACATTATATTATTCTCCATAAATGAAAGTTTCATCTTATTCTGAACATACTCTTCCCTCTTGATTTCTCAATATTTTTAAAATTACTTCATCGTATCACTTGTTAGGTCACTTATCACTATTCATGTCACGAGTTATTCGGCTGTCTGCAGGATTGCAAACCGCGAGGGACCAGAAGTCGGTTTCATAGTGTTTCGTTGTCTGTAAAGTAAGAATAAAAGTCAGAAAATGTGAAATAAAATTGAAGAAATAATATTAAATAAAATAAATATCAAAAACAAATAAATTAGAATTATCACTTGATAAAAATTCCAGTAATATCGAAAGAATGAAACAAGTTCATACTATTATTTTGTTGTAGGTACAGAGAATTTAAACAATTCAGTTTTGTTATGATTAATAATATCAGATGGTGATCGTACTGTTTCTTTTTCTCAATGGAAAATATCTCTTTATCCTCATTGAGGGAAAGTTTATTAGTTAAGGTTTGACTTAAATCTTTATTATTCTAAGTTTACAAAAATATATTGAGTATTAATTCTTCAATTAGGAATGTTCATATATAACAAAAATATTTTTAACAATGAATATAGAAAACAATATCGAATTAAAATCAATTGTAGCATTACATCGCTGTAAAAATCCATGTCAAATTTTATAACTTTTTAGTATAACATACTTCTTATTACAATAAATATCACTTACTTCCAATAGTATTTCGCTGTACGATTGCTTAAACATGTATATTTCTCAAAAAAAAAAAATAATGTTCCTAAAATTTTTATAAAATACTAAAATTTGTTTAAATACTTGTTTTGGTTGATTTAGACATAAAATATAACAGTATAGGTATTTTCTAAACAGTAAAGGTATTGTACGTTGAAAAATCACTTAAGTGTAGAAAGTTTGAAAATTCTTTAAATTTATTTCTTACAACATTATCGATTAATTAAATGAAATTTGATAAATATAACTTATTATTGGAAAACTAGATATTACACACATAACGAAAAATTAAATAGATATAAATTTTAGAATGGGAGAAGTCGCTTATTTCTTTCGATAAGAACTTCTCTAGTGATACTCAGAATGTGAATACTTTACTTATTAATTTCATTTAATAATCATCTTACTTTTAAATTATAATATAAAGTTCTCAAGTATAATGAATATAAGGGTGATAAGGAAATGACCTACAGGAGCCTAAGAAAGGGAGTTCAAAGATAAAAGGAAGAGACGCATAAAGAAAACTCCCTAAAAATAACAAAGTGGAAAGCAATCTTTTCAAAGTATCTTCCGAGAGCAAGCTGTTACGAAATTCAACGACGTGCAATTCCGTGAAACAGGTGTTGAAGATGACACAAATTACTTCTTTCTCCTGAAAAGAGAAATTTCGGATAAAATACATTGTACGGTTCTTACACATTTTTTAAGGAAGATGTACTTACTTTTAACAAAACAATACGATAAGGAGGAGGTGCTCCTAATTTAGCATGATACAGTAAGTACTTTGTAAAGACTACATTGAATATAAGACTTTAAATAATAAGTTTAAAAGCATGAAATATGGTTTTTATAAACTTTTTTCCTTACTTTTAAGACATATAGTTTGTGAAAGGGAGAAATTATGTTCCTTTGCCTTCGCCTCCTACAAATATTAAAAATATATGTTTAAAACAAAGATGGTCATTTGTTTTTACTCGGGGGCTGCGTTATGAAAATGGGGGCTAGTGGCGGGCCACATCTTTTAAAACAATTACATTCATTAGTTAGCTTTTAAATCATAAAATGAATAAACTGTTGCATAAAATTCAGAAAATACAAATTAAATAATATAATGGCAGTTTTATTCAGTTTACTTTTTGTGTTGATTTCAGATTATTTATAGCTGCAAGGACTTTTAATTTTAGAATTCAGCAGATATGAATTTGTAAAAGTCAACTAATGTCACAGCGTTAAACAATTCTTTCATAGTATAATCTGACAGCAGGCCTATACGCTCAAGCTACAACTTATCAGGGTTTTCGTCAATTTCAGAACCGAAAGGATAAGGAAGTGTATTTAATTTAGGACAATTTTCGTAAGGTCCTGACAATTTCTTGTGACCTCGTCCTCCAAACTTTACAAATGATACTTAATCTTATCAGAAACAGTTTTAGTTTTCGTAATAAAAGGAAATAATAAAAATTTCTTTTTCCTACCTGCCTTGCAAATAAACCTAGTTTTGCTTTGAATGATTTTATTCATGGGGAGGAAATTTCAGTTGAAGGCAGGTTTTTCTGACTATTTTGGTGAGCCTGAAAAACTCTTTTAGAGGGCAACTGTTTGCCCACCCCTGGTATAAAACATTTAACCCTTGCTCATATATCGTGAGGTGTGCTTAGACTAATCGAAGATTCTTTTTTCACGCTTGTGTTCTTGTTATAATTTGCAAAATTGGCAAACTGGTGACTTTTAAACCCACGCCAAGCAATTTAAAATAGCAAGTCAGCCAACATTAGCAGGAGTTTCACAAATCTTTCGAATAGTATGCATTTTATATTGGCATCACACCCATATTTTCAAAACAGAATTTATTATTTGGAATAATATACAACATTATTATTATTTCTAGAATTACAATATTTTTTTTAAATGGAATGAATTTAAATTTAAAATATGTTTTAAACATGATACGTAGTAAAGCCCTCCTCTCATTTTGTCATTTCAGAATTTATACGTTCATAAACTTTCTTGAATTAATTTTTAACTCGTTCAGGACTGTGATCACATATGTGATCACACGATTTTCTAATCTCGACCCACAGTATCGTATATGTGACGGGTGTTTCCGTGCCACTGGGGACAAGATCACACTGTTGATTTCAAATGGAATGTTTTATTTGAATTCTTAACGGCCATTAGATGGCGATTGAAGTTTGTCATGTTTTCAAATATCGTTCCACAGAGTGTTGTCCTTCAATTCCCGCTTTTTTGGGGGCAAGGGGGAATTCAGGGTAATTTCAAAATGTAAACAACTGCATTTGTTCGCTTCTTTTGGTCGGATTGTGCATTTAAAAGGCTGTGATTTAATTGAGAGCTGGGGTTTTCTTTATATTTGTCAAAGTTGGGGGAAGGGTGGAAATGATGAAATGTTTATTAGTTAGGGTTGGGAGTAGACTATAAGATGGTATTCGTATATTTCTGGATCAGTTTTAACTTTGCTATCATGGTGAAAAGATTGAAAAATCTGAACGAAAAGTCAAGGATATAACGTGTTGTATGCAAAAAAGGTTCCCTAAGAGAAAGAAAACGCTAGTTGACATATTATAAATGCAAAATTTGCTACGTATAGCTTTGTCCTGAACAGTGTATTGAAATGCATCATAAGCTTCAAAAGTCTTAAGTATTATTTAGTAATTTTGTTCCATTTATTTTGTATTCAATTCTCTAATTTATTTTTACCTATATCTTAAATTCTCGTAAATTTAAAAAAAAAAAGATGTCATTTACATTGTTGTTATTTTCGTAGATATACAATTTTTTTTCTCAAAATGAAAATAATTTCTGTAAAATTCGCAATTCCTTTTTTAAATATCACTAAAATTTTACTACCGTATATTTAGATGCTATCAGTGATAATTATTTGTAAGTTTCAGTTAATTTAATTGCAGGAATGATTTTATATGAATATATATAGGAAAATAGGCTTAATGAGGAAAATCGCCCGGTTCGTGCGAGTGTGCACTTTCGGGGCATGCAGGCCTGGAGAAGCGGTTCTTTCTCCTTTCGCTGGTCTTGAAGAAGTATATTCAAAGTTATTCAAAGAAGAAGTTAATGAAGAAGAATATTCAAACCTGAATATTAGTTGAAGTAAGTGTAGAGTGTCCTAATTTTGTTTTACAACTCAAATTCACAGAGCACAAGAGCTCATTTTCTTGTTGATTTTTGGATTTTATTTGTTCAATTACTTTTTATGTGTTTCTTAATAATAATTTAATTATTATTATTATTATTATATATATAT
>BMAW01000137.1:35062-64823 GCA_019974015.1 Nephila pilipes | reverse complement strand
TTCTCTCATTTAAAAGTAAAGCGTTCATTGTTATTTCCCGATGCCATTCCTGTTTATTTTTATGCAATCACGCTTTCTTAAAAAATTCGCTGACAATGCCGTTTATATGGCTTCAGAATTGTAGGGATAAAATCCCATCACACTTTCTGTCTGCAACTAAAAGGCTCGAAATCACTCCATTCATCACACGTGATCTAGAAAATACTCCCTGCTATAAAACACCAAGAAAGAGAAAATTTTCTATCTTCTGATTTCTAAGGTTTTTTTGACATTTTGTATTGTAAATCCAACGACCGAGTTGTATCTCTCGCCTTGTGGAAATGATCTCTCTTTCTCTCTCCACTACAGTAAAATAAATAATTAAACTTGAACTTAGTTTCGACCGTTTTGAAATTTAATTAAATAGTAATATTTAAGAGAAATGCATTGATTATAATAGTCGACCGGATGGTTACCTAAGTTAGGAAATATATAGATTTAATTATATGAGAGAGAGAGAGAGAGGCCGCTGAATAAGTCGCCGTTTCTTCATCTCCGCTGCAAGATGCCCGCTTGAAGACCGCCAAAAGAAATCCACAGCGTGGACATCGTTTCTGGGATAACATGATCGGTGCAGATGAAAGGGCTGCTACAAGATCGAAATCGACCACGAGCTTTGGTGATAGCAAATCAGCCTTCTCATGCCTCGTTTTCAAGAAATGCTATGAAAAACATTTCTGTGCTACCTTCATCATCTAAATTGTGCTTGTGTTAAACTAGAGGGGAAAAAATAAGGAAAAAAACGTCTCAACTGGTCTATCTACAATTATCACCATGTGAAACTCTTCAAAACATTGAATGTGTAATCTTAACATAATAATAGGATAAAGTTTCTGCCTTCACCTTGTTTGATGCCTTTCAAATTATTACCACTGGTATCATATAACTCTTGAACTGATCTATGACAACCATTGTGAAATAGACCTATCTAAATTGGATATGAGAATTTTTAAGTTATCTAGAGTTCATAGAAGTAATATTCTGTAAGTGAACTATACATTATCTTTTCTATTTAAAAAAAAAGATGTCTAATGTCATTTTATTGATATTTCATATATTTTTGGTAATGCTTCTGAGGTATATCATGACATTATAAATTTTGTGTTTTTGATAAATTTTAAATTCATTCATTCTCTTTTAAGATTTCGTTCTGAGAAAGTGAAAATTTTGAAAAAAGGAATTTATTGCAGAATATTTTGATTGATATTATGTCTATTACATTGGTGTTCAAAATTAAGAGAATTTACATGTTTTGTAGAATTTCATGAAAAGAATTGGACGAAAAATAAAAAAACTGTTTTGAAACAAAGATGCAAATTTTGTACGTCGAATACGTAAGCGTATACATATATGGGGGTGGAACTAATCGAAAAAAAGGATTTATAAGCAAGGGGGCCAAAATCCGCATTTAATTCGCTAGCGCATTTTGCCGAATTTCTTGGTGTATTTTTGCAGCAATCGTTTAAATTAAAATTCATACAGTAAAAGTGAATAAGGACAACTGTTTAGATGATAGAATGAGGGGGCGAATTTTGAGTAGACTAGAATCAGGCCAGTCTCAAATCCAGATTTGTAAGCAATTCGATTTAACGCTCAGCGTCTTGTCGAACTTATGGAAAAAAGTTTAAGGATACCGTATCTGTTAATATAAAGTCTGTGAAAGGTAGTTCAAGAGCTTCGATGGCTAGAGAAGATCGCCCTTTGTCTATTATAGCGAGGCTTAACACGGATTCTGCAGTTTCTCAGTTCCCTTATGAGCTGCATGCGGCCACTGAAACCTGAGTTTCAAGGTTAACTGTTTCCAGAAAACTTCAAGAGAGATGAATGTTTGCAAGAAGACCTGTTGCATGCGTCCCACTCATTTCTGTGAATAGGAGAGTCCTCTTAAAATGGTGCAGAGATCATAGAGATTGGAGCATAGATCAATTGACGACCATTCTCTTCACTGATGAGTCCACTTTCAACCTAACCAGTGATTCTCGAACCAGTGATACTTTCATAGGGAGAGAGAGACAAGGATCCGCTACCTGCCCTCTTATGTCCAAGAAATCAATCTTACGACAGTGGAGGCTTGATGATCTGGACAGTCATCATTTTGGATGGCCGCACACACCTCCATGTGTTTGAAAGGGGCACTGCGAATCTTGGAAGGTAAAGGGATGAGTTCTTGGAGCCTTATGTTCATCTTTTCAGGGGTGCAATTCGTAATGATTTTCTTTTAATGATTTACAACGCGTAGGGCTTATCTGGTCGACGAATTTCTGGAAAGTGAGGATATTCGCCGGATGTATTGGCCAGCCAGATCTCCAGGTTTCAATTCTATAGAGCATCCCTAGGATACCCTAGGGAGGACAAATGTAATTAGCAAACCTCATCCAAGAACCTTGCAAGATCTGAAAACAGCGCTGCTAGACGAGTAGGACCGATTGCCCCAGGAACTCATAAACTCCCTTATTTCCAGCATAAAATCAAGTTTCGAGGCCTATATATCTGTAAGAGGTGACCATACCTTTTATTAACCAATTTTTTTGTTCTATTCTGCAACTGTTGTTTCATACCTTGAGACTCTGATAAGTGTTATGCACGATAATGCGTGTGTGTTATAACTGTTGACTAGTAATTTTTTTGCATTTTATCAACCCTATGTTCACACCAAATTTCATTAAAATATGTCCAGTAATTCTAGAGATAATCGATAAAATCGGAAAATTTTCTTAATTTTGAATACCAGTGTATGTGTGTATATATCATTGTGTGTGTGTTGACACATTAATTCATTTTAAAAGTTATTCCTATAATGGCTCGAAGAACACAAATTTCCACATAATTACATAAAGAACTATTCTTTTTAACCCAATGCACATTTTGGTTGAAAGAAAATTTAATCTTTGTGATAAAAATGTAACTTCTTAACAAATACTTTTTTGAGACTTCAAAATTTCTAAGTATATTTATATTTCAGATTAATTCGGTAGAATTTTTGGTTTCCTCACTCACATTTCTGGACATTAATAAAGAAGTTATAATTCTTCTTCTCTACAATATTTGAAGATTTTCCTTATCTCTTCTCTGTTCAGCGAAGAGTTTTATTTCTAGCTTTATTTTATATCAGAAAGGTTTCTGAAAGCTTCCTGTTCTAATACCAACTTCTGAGCTTAGCCTTTTCAGACAGGTTATGGTTTATCTTATCATAGGATCTGCTTTGTATCATTCATCTTTTTCTTTAGGTATGTTTAGTATTTTCTGTATTTTCTCTTGTTTTGGAAAGTGTTAATGTAACATTGATTCTTGTCTTTTTCTTTTAATCTTTCTTTTTTATTGATGTGTGTGACAATTTAAAATTATTTTTTCAAGTAAATGTACGATAATTCAAGCGAAATGTGTTTGTTTTGCTGTTCTTGTTACAATATCAATAAAAATATTTATTTATTTCGTTTATTATATAAGTCAGTTTTATATATCCCTTTCGCTCCATTTTATTTCAAAGTCCTTTGATACTTATAACTATTTTCTTTTATCAAACTATTTTTGAAGTGTATGAATATAATTAAAACGGGGTATTGAAATATATTTTCTTAATGTGTATTTATTTTTGATAAACATATATTAAAAATTGTTTGTCCGGGTTTTTTAACAGCACCCTGTTTATGTATGTAAAAAAATATATGTATATCAACTGTTTTATTGTATTGTTAATTTATTTCACCTGGAAAGCATTCTAACTGGAGATTGTCATTCCGAGGTAAATTTTTGAGCTCATCATCTCACCGTGATTTAAAAACTCGAGACGTATTGATTCAAGTACAAAAAGGCATCATAGAAGCATTATTTTAAGCAAACAAATCTTGTGATTACAATTACACATGTAAAGTAAAACAATGTATATGAACAGTGTGTAGAAAAAGAATTAAGAAATAGGAGTAAGTTAAATTTAAAATATTTGAAGTGTAGTAAAGAATATATATGTAGTTATAAGAATATATATATATGTGTGTGTGTGTGTGTGTGTGTCATGTTTGACATACATCCTAAAATAAATATGTTTTGTACGTATAAACAGAAGCACCATATTATCATCGAGTAATTTCACGAGATTAAAAAAAATTGCAAAAACAAAATTTGTTTAATACATCCATATTACATAACTCAAAATGTGTTACAATTACTATTTTCTTGTTACTTAACCACTATTTTGTAAAGGAATAAATATATTTAATTTGATCTGCCTTTTGTTTTATTTCAAAATTTTATTTGAATTTCATACCAAATTGTCTCCAGCTGTTGAGCTAAATCGTCGACATCCCGGGATGTTTGCAATCGCCTTCCCATAACGTCAAAACTGTTCTGTATGGTAGAGAGAGATCAGGCGAACAAGCTAACCAAGGAAGTGTAGAAAAAGCATGCAGACAATTCATAGTAACACATGCCATTTGTGTCCAAGCATTATCTTCTTGAAAAGTACGTTATGAGTGTCGCAAAAGAAGCGGTAATACAACGTAGAATATCGTATATGTACCACTGTGCTGTTAGTGTGCCAGAAATGATAACCAAAGAGGTCCGGCCCCAGACCATAACGCCCTGATTTGGGCCTTTGTGGCATGCTATAGTAAGGGCAGGGTTCCCTTGCTGCTCTGGACGTCTACTGATATGTCTGCAGTTGCCGTCAGGAAACAGTTGGGAACGTGACTCGTCACTAAAGTCTATACGTATCCAGTCAGCACCGTTTCAAGTTGATCGAGTTAGACACCACTGTAATCAGACTTGATGGTATACAGGAGTGAGAGGTAAGAGAGGTAATGGTCAGCGCGAGCATAAATTTCATTCTCTTCTATTGAAGGTCATTTTAGATACATGTGTGCAGGCCACGCTGGGGATAGTTGATAATGACGAATCCGGTGCTGAAACAGCTGCTCTGACAATCGCTCTGTTCTGTTGTGATCCTCGGTCGACTGCTACCGTTCTGACATTGATATCTGCCATTGTTGACCCACACTTGCCAGTATCGTCTAATCGCCGGATTACTAAGACCCATGTTTCAAACGATTGTTTGTTTGATTCGTCCAACCATCCTCTTTCATTCCGATAGTACGACCTCTTTCAAACTTTGACAACTGCACATAATGTACACGAATCCGTGAGTGAGGCATTTTTACAGCCAACGTAGATATCCACATTCGAAATGCTACTGAAATTTTGACCATCAGATTGAGAATCACTCCTTATGTATACCTGCTTAACGCGCAGTTCCGATGCCTGGAGCTCTC
Source organism: Nephila pilipes (assembly GCA_019974015.1). NCBI lineage: Eukaryota > Metazoa > Arthropoda > Arachnida > Araneae > Nephilidae > Nephila > Nephila pilipes. The sequence continues at coordinate 59,520 of BMAW01000137.1, read as the reverse complement.
GTTATTCATTCATTGGATAACAAAATTTAATTATTTACATGTTCGGTCCCAATATTATTTTCTCATACAAAATTTCATTACAATTGGACAACTTCTTTGTGCGTCGAGGTAATTTGTGAAAGAATGTATTTAATACCAGTATTGGAAAAATGAAAAATTTCTTATATCATTAAACTTTATTTGAGAGAGATTATCGATTCAATTAGGCATCTCATTACTGAAATCACTTAAAATGTTTCTAACGAATAACAAAAATGTCAATTAAGTACATTTATATAGGTATTCCATCTAATTTCCTCTAACATTTTTTATTTTTTTTAGAAACGGATTTTCACCTAATATCAGCAGCCTAATATTTTTCACTTTATTAAATCAAAACTAATTATCTTACAAATATTGAATATCCATTATGCTTCATATTTAATTGTCGAATACTCAATTCCAGACGAATGCAATAATATGAAATAGTGGGTAGAATGTGATGGAAATTGTTAGATATGCTGAAAATGCTTATTTAAGAATGTGATATTTTTACGAGAAAATAATTTTAATACAGTGATGTAAAGGCAGGAAGAATAGTTAGTAATAGAGCCACATCTAGAAGCGAAATAAGCTGTAATCACACGAGGTACATATTCAGTAAGCGTGCGGATAATATCATGAGAGATGGAAGCCCCTATGTCATAAACCATCTTCAATAGTTCAATGAAGCTGGTCTACTAATCATGCCTCAGATATGCTTGATGAATGAGAGATCAAGAGACATTGAGACCAAGGAAGCAACTGATGCATTTTTCTGATGGTGAATGCAATGTGTGGTTAAGAGTTATTCTACTGAAAAATACTATTGTACAGCCGCTGAATCCATGTTAACACAGCTGGAAACAGCATCTCTTGAATTCAACGTCGAGACGACAATTTGAATCTAATACGTAAAAGAGTTCACCAACTGTCACGTCTGATGGCATGGCACTCGAAAATATAATGCCTCGTCAACGAGTGGTAAGAAACAATGGTGCAGCAATAGTGACTTAATTAGCTATGATTTCTCAATGCGTCGAGGCTCTCACTCAGAGACGATCACAAAAAAATCAGAACCGAAATTCCTCTGTGACCACAATTGTGCCATTCATTCTACTCGGTCTTGACGTCATCACCTTATTTAAAATTGGTGGCTTAGTGATATAGGAAGTCTTCGTAAAGAGTGGATTTTACATAAGTAGATTTCAAAAATGAGCTGTGAAACGACTTTATTACATACTAAAAGTGTCATTGGCGACTCTCTTCAACAATAATGACGGAAGTTAAAACATCTTAATAACCACCCCGAGGATGATCCCTTTATTATCTGGTAGACAAGAACACTGCAATAAGTGACTGGACAAGTTTCCTTCGGACACAAAGATTGAAAATTCGAAAAAACTATCGGTACTAAAGTTAGCTGTTCTTCCCTGCCAAAAATTCCCTCCTTGTAGAAAATATCTCTCCCCAAAAGGCCAAAATTCAAAGCACGTGACGAAGAATTTCGAAAGTAGTGACTACTGGGTAGCCTCCACATCCCTTCGATGCGTCAATCTGTACGCATTTTCGTACGTCTAAGTGGATCTCGTCTCTCGGACCAAATTTCGATCTTCGAAAAATCAGGTCCAAATTCTATGCATTTTCGTGCGTTTCATTTGCATTGCAAAGGCAAGATCAACCGGCTGTAAGTAAGTCAACAATTTAGTCCCTCATAAAGCCGTATGATCGTCAGAAATCCATTAGTGTGATCGTCCAGACGTGTCTTATTCCACATGTGTCTTCTGGATCGTAGAACTTCCCGAAATTCTAGATTCCCAAATGACAAGAGAGTAGCGACTTTTGATTCATTTACCGTTTCTTTCCTTTGCATCTCATGCTTAACCATGTGACAGGCTTTAATTTCTGATCATCTGAAACTTGTTTAATTCCAAAGCAATTAGTTCCAACTTGTTTAATTCCGAAGCTTGTATTATCCGAAGTTGTTATATATCAACGGCTAAATCTTCATGGAATACCATTTCCTATGTCACATATTTTGTGTATTACATCGGGATGATAGTGTCGCATATTCAGTATTATTTTGTTTTACATGTGATATCATTTAAAAACAAATATTAAATTATATTGCTTCAGTTGAACGCAGCAGTTAAAATATGTATTATAATCACATAGACTTCACCATATCTTCAACAACAGTAATTTTCTTTTAGAAACAAATTGTAGAAAATTAAATTAAATATTTTATTCCTCAAATGTTATGTGTAAACAGTACTTTTTGAAATTATAAAGCATGTTGAAATGAAGTAAATAACAGCAACTGATTCTTATAGTGAGTTTTCTGTAAGATATACAAATATCAGCAAAATGTTTTGAGAAATTTAAACATCATTATAAGCTTAGCAGAAGAATGAAAATGTGAAAGACACTTTCAGTAAACTAATGTTTACTAACCGAAACATCTTAAATTGATTTACCCGATTAGTTTTCTGTGTTTACTTTTTTTCTCATATGAACTTTTTTTGTTGATAACTAGATGCATCTTGTTCTATCATGAATTCTTTGAGAGTAATGTATTCTTTTCTTCACTTCAACGAATTTTATTGTTTTAATTTGTTAATAAAAAAGTTTATAGTTGGCTAGAACTGCTTTAGATCTATTTAAAAAAATGTAAAAAAAATCACTATATAATATCAATATAATAAAGGTAATACATAAATTAAAAACATGAGTATATAATATAATCACAGGTGGTAAGTAGAGGTAGCTTCTAAATATTTTTATTTATAAAGTTAATCAGAGAAAAAACTACTTTAACAAAAATTATATTTGGAATAAATACCGCCCTCTCTCTTAACATATTTTTTGAACACCATTTCCTTTAATTTACTTTATTCAAATTATAATCAAAAAGATGCTCTCATAATCCGAACGCTAACTCTTCATAAATTTTTAACCAGATGGCGCTATAAATGCTCTCATATAGTAATGCGTAGTCACTTTACTGTATCTAGATCTCACTTTCATGAAAACAGCTGCAGTTCTTCATAAATTAAGAAAGGGGAACGGTCTCAAGTGGAAAGTAGATATATATATATATATATATATATATATATATATATATACATACACACACACATACATATATATATATATATACATATATATATATGGGTGGGTGGGTGTGATCGTACATTGTAAATAATTGCATTTTGTTTTCTATCTTAATAGGAATTGGTAAATTTTCTATCCGAAGAGCATTAACCATTTTCATGTATGGCTTTACAATGTTGTTGTTTTTCAACTGAATAAATTAAACCGAAATATTTCATTGTACACACAAGACATTATCAATTTCTTTGGCTTAGAAGTATATAGTGTTGGATTGCATACTTTCATTTTGTACAGAAATATGCTGTGCCATTTATATTTGTTGCTTGATAAGCATACTCGTAGTAATAACAATCAATGAAAAGATCCTTTTCTTGCTTCCTCTTAGTGTGCTACACACACACACAAACATGCACAGATATACATATTCTTTATATGAATTCTGTTAAAATATATAAAGATCTAAAACTAAATTGTACGTCAAAAAACTTTAATATACATTGATAATTTTTTATGAATAAAGAGTGTATCAATTTAGCACATTGACAAAAGTATGAGACCAACAATAATTTTCTCAATTTATCCAAACTTTTCGATACGGCAATATAATATCATAAGACATGTGATTAAAACTTAATGTCATAAGCATCACTTAGTAAAAGAATAAAAGAAAATTAAAGCCTCTTAAATTAAGTTAATGTTTATTAACTGGAAACTTCTTAAATTGCTTTGATAAGAAAAGCTAGGTTACTTTTCCTTCTTTTAACTTTTTTTATGTTGATAGCTTTGTTTGATAGAGTCATCTTATTCTGTATATTCTCTGGAGAGTTAAGTCTGCTTATTTGTCCTCGCTGAGCTTCCTTTTTAATTTTTTAACAAAGGAGATTTCTTTTGATAAAAATTTCTTTAGCTCTAGTCAGACAAAATAAAGAAAACTTCTTTGTATAACAGTTTGAAACACAATTATTTTACAAGTAGAAGACAAATTAATAAAATAAAGTATGTTTTTACCTAAAAAATAACAACAGATGTATATTTTATATCAATATCGATATTACTACAATTATATATATTATACTACTTAAATATTCCATCTAAATAAGCTCTGAATCCAGTTGGATTTTTTCATTGCAATGATAGAACATTGAAATCATATACTTTTATGAAACAGAATCAATATTTAATGCAAGCTTTAATAAAAAATGTTTAATAAATGAATTTTATTAATACTTTTTTAATATTACTTTTAACACTAAGTAAGAGTTAATTGCATTGAATTATCATTTTAAAATAATTTATAATTGCAATCAAAGTATTTATTTAATTATTTAATATGCTGGGAAGAACAAGAGAGAATATGTGGTAAAAATTTACTATATGCGAGGAATAAGTAAAAAGAAGCAGAAAAAAAAATTCATTTAAAAATGAGACTAAGCGAAAACCCTAGTTATTTTAGCATTATCATAGTCAAATTATCTTATCAATGTTTGAATACTTATAGTTTTTTCATGTTTAGTGACTAGATTTATAGAGTTGAATATTGGATCATTTCCATTTTAAGAAATTGTGCCGGGCAAAGTAAACTGATTACCTGATAAGAACAAATACTATTATTTTTAAAATTTTGTGTATCACTGCATAAAAGATAAATATCATGCATTTAACACAAAATAAAGGGTTGTAACACTTCGACTAGAGTTAGTAATGATTTGTCACATGTTTAAAGTATATTCGTATAGTTTTCAAAGTTACCTTTTCGTCTATTTTTGCTTGAATATATTTCCACAAACTTTCTAATACAAAATCAGTGGTCGTTAGAGTTACTTTATCAATTTTATGTACCTTTTTTGAAATTTATAACTAATGTTCTTTTTTTTTAGAAAAGAAAAATAACGATGTATTTTTAAGTAAATATTGCTAGATTGTACATATATCATTCAATTTGTTTCCCTTCTCCGATGATTTTGAAGTATGTTTCAAAAAATATAGGAAAACTAAAAAGTGGTATACCCAATATACCTTTTCTGTTCAACTCTAGAAGAAAAAAAATTCAGTGAATCGAGTTCTACACTTTGATTCATCACATCGAATTTTCACTATCTTAGTTTCACTTATTATTATTTTTAAACTTAAAAACAATGCAATGGTTTGAAATTACAAAATTTCATTACAAAGTTGTATGTAATTACCAAAAGTGTATATAAACTAATATATTTTAACATTAACAAAAATTACATTCAAATTATATGTATTAAAATGTGATATTATAAGCTTCTAGACGTATCGCGCAAATTAAGTTGCCATTTTTAAGCTGATTTATTGCAGTATAATATGCATATAATCTAAAACACTTAAATAATTTATATAAAAATAGTAAAACTGTATTTTTGAAAATTTTAATAGGATTAGTTATAAAAGTATTTTTAATAACACAGTTGTAAATTTTAAATTTTAGGTGTTCTAATTTTTGAAAACAAATATTATTTATTTTCATGAAAACCTTTTAAACATGGGGAGAAATATATCCCAATTTAAAACATTTATCTATTTTTAACCAGATTTGAAAGAAAACATGAATGTCAATTTGTCTCAATGTATCTCGAATTCAGGCAATATCAAAATATCATCACTGTTTGCGATCGAAATGGGACACAATGTTTCCAAATTATTCTGATATACCAGTTTGGTAAAATTGTTCAAGTAATATCAATACATTTCTTTAAATTATTCATGATGTAATGATATTGTCTTCGGCTAATTTTAAAGAGTACGGCATATACAGACAACAATTTTTTCAGGTCAAAAAAAGTTCCAAAATTTATATTGCATTCTGATAGCGCTATCCTATAGCTGTCCCTGTACCCTATCAATTGTACAGGCATCCTGCCTCCTGTATCATATTACTCATTTGTATTCGAATCAGTTCAATATTTTCTTGCATAAAATATGTTCCATATTTTAACTCTGACATCTTATTGCTAAATTGATATCTAACTAGACATGTTGTAGTTAAAAAAGGATATCTTGATAAAATAACGTAACGAATTGTCTTTGTTATGAGAATGACGTCCGCGACAGCCAGTATAATGTCGGCGTTCTTTCAGTCGAGTCGAAGAATCAAGTCCTGATTCCACTAACAAACCTCAGCGTAGTGGGGTGATGCACATTTAATCTGTTAAGGCTCCAAGGACTCCGGGGACATGATGTGCAAGTTTGGAGAGGCAGTTGTCTTTTCAGGGGTCAATGTCGTCACTTGACCGAGGATCAAAATTACGTACTCGGTTGCCAATAGAACTTCTGTTGCTTCTAAGTGTAACGTCAATAAATAGACATAAATTATTATAATTAAAATATACTTACAACAACAATAATAAACCAAAACTTTTTAAGTAATTTAATCTATCTTTAATAGGCAATATCAAAATAAATTATTAATAAAAAGTGATTAACTATCCGCAGATTTAATCAAGTATTATAATTAAGAGTTCTACGTAACTCTAAATGTGTTTCATATCCCAGGATCATTTTCAAGTAAACTTTAATCGCCTCATCGTTGCTAGAAATGATACAGTGAATATTTCTAATTGTTTTATAATATTGCTAATAGTGAATTCCTATGAATCTTTCTAATTCTCTTATCTCCTTCATCCTATTTGATACATTACTTTTTATATAGTAAAGGTTATTTACAAATATATTGTTCCTTTCAGATTGGGAGTTTCTCTTACCAAGCATCGTAGTAAAGTAGCCTCAGAGGTTAGTTAGATTGAAATGCACGTAAAAACTGATTACAATATTCTTCCTCGAATGATATTGTTGTTGAAATTCAACAGCATCTCAAAGATCAGAACGTTACTGTTTGTTTTTCTTTTGTACGTGGACATTCTGGTATTGATGGCAACAAAAGGGCTGACTTTCTGGCAAAGACTGCAACGAAGCGGGAAATTAATCTTAAAGTTAATATTCCTCAATCCTATTTTAAAAATATTATGAGGGAAAGTGTCCTGAAATCATGGAACGAAATATGTATTAAAAATACAGCAAGCATCACGAAAAGATTTTTTCCAGACGTGAATATAAGAATGTCTTGCCTTCTCTTCTTCACTAGTTTTAAATTACGCAATTTTTAAAAGGTCACGGTAACTTTAAAAAAATATCTGAATAGATTCAATTTAAGTTCGAATACAATTTACAACTGCAGCGCCGGAGGTGATGAGGACATTGAGCACATTCTGTTTCTATGTTCAAAATTTGTCTCACAGAGAAATATTCTTAAATTAGCTTTGAAAAAATTAAACATTAACAGGTCTCCAAATTTTTGTAATTTGATTTCTAGTAAAAGTTCTTTTGTTCTTTTTATCAAATATATTGAAGGTATTTATAATCCTTCTTAATTTTTGTTTGTGTATTGTTTAGTCACATGTTTTTGTTGTTTTTGTCTACTGTAATATAATGTTTTATACTTACTTCTGTAAGCCCTGTGTGATACTTAGTGATACACAGGGATGTTGTTTGTTATTCAATAAAAAAATTCTAAATTATTAAGGATGCTGTATCATAAATATATAAATGTATGTATTATAACTAAGCAATATCATTTTCCTGCTTAAGCATTTTTTTCTCACAGAAAATGTTTCAAGTTTAGATCTACCACAGTGACGACTGGTGAAGTTGAATTTTAGGGTAACTGTGAAGAATTTTCTAAACTGATATTCAAATATGATTTGAGTTGATTCTGTGACTCTTTCCAAAATTAAAAAAAAGAAACAAAATGTAAAAGTTCATCTAGCATATGAAGCTCGGGGCCAACGTTACCTAGTAATCATAACCGCAAATTCGTGGCCAACTTTGTTTCTGTCGAATCATAATTCGAGCCCTGAATACAGTAAAAAGCCGTTTATAGTGGTGTCGATGTACGTTAAATCTGGTTGAGGTGACAAGTCCGCCTATTGCCGTAGTGTGGAAGTTTGGATAGGAAGATGCCATATCAAGAGTCGTTCTCATCATTTGATCAAAGTTCAAATTTACGACAATCTAACGTCAAAAGCGTTGCTTCTCATTGTGATATTAATAAGCAATAACAATCACTTGCTAATACAAAACTTCATTGTTGATAACGGATATATTATTTTTTTTATATTTCAATCGATAAAAAAATTTTTAAAAGATATAAAATTCATTAATTGTAGTATTTTCTTTTATACAAACATATTTGTGAAAAAACTACATCTTCATCTTAACTATTATAAAACAGTTTTCTTTATTTTATCTTAACAGATCTAAAATAGTTTCTATCAAAGAAAAGTTCCTCATGAAAAAAAATCAAAGATTCAATGAAGAAAAAGAAGTAAACTTTACACTCCAGAGAGTTTACGGTAGGAAAAAAGGCGTTATGAAACAAAACGAATAAATATAAGAAAAATCTAAAGAAGAAAATTGATCTGGCTTTTTGTCAAAGTAATTTAAGAAGTTTCCTGTTAGTAAACATCAATTTAAACTTCAAAAGTTTTAAACCACTTTATCCCTATACAAAATAAAAAATTGTATTGTTTAGTCTTTAAAAAGTACATTTTTGTATTTTGTTATCTTTCCTATTTGATTATTATCTTGAGTTATCGTGATTCTAAACTCAATTTTCATTATTCCGTGAGCCCAAATTTATGAGATGTTAATGATAAAGGTTTTATTAAAAATTTCATAAGCATTTTGCCACGTATGTAATTCTAATTAAGAAAACTATATAATTATTCATAAAATCCGAAGGTTAGGAATAAAGCATTATAAAAAAATGTTCATTATTTTTTTAAAAATTTTGAAATTTCCATTACGCTTAAAAATAATTGGATAATGAGTTTTTTTTATTAATTCTAAGAAATCTCCAAACTGTTTCTATATGTTGATATAATGTTTAATGCATAGTTGTACAGAACATTTCTTATAAAATAAGAGAAATTGCAATTTTAAGCTTTTATAGATCTCAAAAATGTTAAAAATTATAAGAATTTACACATAAGATATATTTAAAGTTACAGTATTACCTAGAAAAATACAAACTCTTGCAAAACTATTCTGAAAATATCTTAGGAGCCTCTTTTTTCCCGAGTTTCTAAAATCACTTTTTTTAAATAACACTTTTGTTTTCGTTCCTTATTTATATCCAGTACATTTAAAACTTGTGAAATATTTCTTAAAAGAATAGTTTATAGAATCGTAGATAACTCTTCTGAAGTTTTTAAAGATGTTTCGTTAATTCAGACTGTTGCATAACTATCATTTTATCTCTTCTTGGAATAATTCCTGAAAGTCGTTCAGAACCACACACAAAAATATTTTTAATAGAATACTTATGACTAATTGCTTTTATTACGACAAAACTCGTTCTGTAGCATATCAAATCCCGACATAATCTTCATATTATATTTGATAATGGATTTTGTTATTTCTGTATGCGCACTATGTCGGATATTGTTAATAATGTTTTTTTATTTCCCTATACTTTCAATAAATACATTAATCTGAAATTTGCTCCATTAAATTATGCATAGTGATCAAAATATTTTTGAAATTCTTTTATAAAACATCCCATATCATCCCAAATACCCACCCCAAGCTTTACATTCTTCTATAAATAGTTTATTTAATTTAATGCTGAAATCTGTGTTTAATGGATTCAACACGTTAATGTGAATTTGTTGAAATATATATTTCATGAGCATAGTGCTCGTAAAACTTTTCCGATTTCGATTCTAAGTAATTCTTATGAGTTTTCTAAGGTATTTTTAGAAGAGACTGTATCACTTATATACACTAATGGACAAAAAAATTAGAGCACCAATAAATAATTGCGGGATCGTAACGACACTTCGCATGAAGGTACGTGTCGGGGAGATATGCAAATGGTTAGAAATGCAGCGTGATTGCGCATTACGTATAGCTTGTAGAGGGCATTTAACATCGTTCTCCGTGGAGTATAAAATAGGTAACCAAAGCTTGTTTGAGTGCACTGAATAATTTACAAAAGAAGAGCTGAGGTAGACATGCCATTACGCCGTTATCGAAGATAATATGAGCAGCTGTCGCAGTTTGAGAGGGGAAGAATCATCGGCATGATGGAAGCTGGGTGGGCAGCTAGCCGAGTAGCTCTTCAATTACGCCGCTCTGATTGTGTTGTAAGGAGGTATTGGGACCAGTGGATCCGAGAAATGTCATTTACGCGAAGAACAGGCTCAGGACGCTCTCGACAAATCAGTCGTTGAGAAGACGGCCACTTCGTAAGAAATGCACGTGTAAAACCAACTGCTTCTTTGGCCGCCCTCCAGGCACAGGTAGCACCTTCACTAGCGGCCCCTGTGTCTTCTTGAACCGTACGAAGGCGCCTGGCTGAAGGACATTTGGGATCGCGGCGCCCATTACGTGTGCTGCCCTTGACGCCTATCCATCGACACCTCTATTTGGAGTGGTGCCGCGCACAAGGAAACTAGACGGCAGTGGAATGGAACCACGTCGTCTTTAGCGACAAATCCAGATTCAATTTCAGCAGAGTTGACAATCGTGTTCGTGTGTGGAGACCCCGTGGTGAACGCCTCAATCCGGCCTTTGCTTTACAGCGACACACCGCTCCCTCAGCTGGTGTGATGGTATGGGGTGCCATTGCCTACATTACACTGTCACCCATAGTATTGATCCGTGTCACCATGACAGCCCAGCGGTATGTCCATGACATTCTGCAATCACGTGTGTTGCCACTCATGCAACGGCTCCCAGGAAACATTTTTGAACAAGACAATGCTCGGCCTCACACAGCAAGGGTGTAACAAGACTGTCTCCCCACTGTTACTACATTTCCTAGGCCTGCACGATCCCCAGATTTGTCTCCAATCGAGCATATCTGGGATCATTTTGGATGGCGAGTTGGGCATCCCACGAGTTTGAACGAACCAGAGGCAAGGTTACAGCAAATATGGAACGAAATGTCTCAGAATATCATACAGAACTTGTATGCCTCAATGCCCGATCGTAACGCATCGTGCATTCGCGCTACAGCAGGTTCAACACGGTATTAAATCCTCCATTCTTTTACCTTTTTCTCTGAAATAAATGATCCTTTTTCTTTGATTTTCTAATCATTTACTTGTATCAAAATAGTCATTACGTATGTAAAATTTCGTTTCATTTTAAGGACTCCTTCTTATTGCGCTAATTTTTTTGTCCATGAGTGTATATATAAAAAAATTAACAAATATTTTATATAGAATTTTGTATGCTTTGTAAAGCATCATTCACTTTAATCATTGAGACTATCATATAATGTATTTTGTTTTTTTACAAACTTTTTGTATTTCTATTTGGATTACAACATTATATTAAAATTTAAGTCGCTCCCCTCAATGGTTTACGTTATTCACCACCATTTAAAAGCTTTTCTTCATATAAATGGTAAGAAAAAATGGTAATTGAAGCCTTTATCAGTATATAATATCCATACATTGAAAATAAAATACATGTATTAAAAATAGTGACATACAATCATCCCATATCAATGAACTATTAAAATCATCATCTTTAATTTGCACGACTGTTGATTCAATTACTTAAAAGGAGATGTCTAACCAAACAGAAAGGTGAAAAAAGACATGTTTTTTTATGCTAGATGCTGTTATGCGTTAATGCATTTCCCTGGATGCAGACATAAAATCCAATCACACATCCATTTTTAAACTAATTTGCGAACAGTTAAATTTCAGTTCAACACACAATACTGCTCGTAAGTGTTCACATTTGATTAATACATTCTTAAAATTTAGCCACTTATTCATGATGAAATTAAATTGTAAATTAATTTATAAAAACCCCATCTAAGTATAGAAAAATTAAAAGTTTCCTTTATCATTATTTTTACTCTTTCTATAAAGCTTTATCATATATATTACTATAGATTTCATTTTCTTCTACTTTTGAAAAAAAATATCTATATGTTCCATTTTATTTATATTAGCATCAATTTGCACTAAATTTAAATATTCAGAAGAAAATAAGAAAGGCTTAGCATTTTTATTATTATTAATTTGATAGCAAATTGTATTTTTAATATATTTAATTATTTTAAAATTATTATTATAACTGAAATTATCTGCATAAAAATGAAAATAAATATAAGCTTAACTATTACTGTACGCCCACCTCTCCTATATACCTTTAAATAGTTTTTATATGTTATTAATAGAAATATATATAATTTTCTTCTAAGACTAACAAAACTAAGTAATTAAATTTTTTTCTATGCAATTCCCTTATTAATATTAATGTTCTTATAAATCCCCTTTAGAACTTTAATATGATCATGTATGTGAATAAAATTAAAAACAACTTTAAAATCATAGCAATAAATAGCATGAATCAGTTTAATATTAATATATTTTACTATATCAGCACACAATTTTATATAATAATGGTAGTGCTTTTTAAATTGTTTATAATATTTCGAATAATTTTAAACATTTTCTATTATTATTTTATTGTATGTAATTGCAATATTAATTACTATTCTAAATTTTAAGAACGGAAATTTTGGTGTTAAAAATATGAGGTTATTTAACATTGTTAATAAAAACACCAGTTTTCTTTAAAATGCAATAATTCTATTGAAACTTCCTTACAACTCTAAAGTAGTTATTACGCTGAGTTTTGTAATTAAAGTAAAATTGATCCCAAATAATAACATGTAATATATATATATATGGGGAGGGGGCATGTGCATGTGTGTGTGTCACCGAATAGCTGGATCATTTTGAGAAAGAAAGAAATACAGAAAAAAAATTTTATCATGAAAAACGAATATTTATAAGTGAGGGATCTGATACTACAATGAAATGAACCCATTATAAGGATCACGTCTGCGCAGACAATGAGTCACCAGCTCCTTTCTCACCGTATCTGTCACTATAAGGTTAGATCTAGGAATTCTTCTTGTGTACTGTTTTTACATTCTAACTTCATTTCTGTATTGCGTCAAGTAGATTCTAAAAGGAAACTTATTTCTTTATTAAGTCATGGCTGACAAATAAAAAATCTTTCAACATTTTGACAATGAAGTGAAAAGTTTCGGACGTACGAAATATCAGGTTTTGAACTTAAACTTTGTACCTGTGATGGAGAATGAAGGTAGATGTTTGTCGAGAAAATTAAAATGATTAAATTGAAAAAGAATAACAAAAAAGAAGAATTAGGAAGAGCTGTATTCAAATGGAGTTTTCAGCTTTGAGCACACATGAGCTTTTGAGATACATATATATATATATATATATATGCATCTTTGTATTTAATTACAATACACAGGAGGTGTTGTACTTGAATTTTTTTTAAGTAGCCAACTAAGGGGCTATTGTTTTAGGTGGGGTGTTTTGGAGTACCAAATCACTTTGGGCCTAACAGCTCACTTTTAAATTTTTTATTGTTTGCTTCGACTTTCATTACATTTAGTTTAAAAATATTCAATTTTATAGTTTATTATTTGCTTTAATTTTTTTCCCAAGTAACTTATACAATAATCAATTTAATAGTCTATTGTATGCTGTAATTTTAATATCATTTAGCTTAAATATATTTAATTTAATAATTTATCTTTTGCTTCAATTTTTACATCGTTTACTATTAACCATTTCTCGATATTTCATTCTTTAATTTAATTATTATATTTGATTGAGCAATTTAATACCAATTATAAAAAAGTGCATCTTAGATGGCTAAATCTGTTCTTCGCAAAACTTTAAATAGAACTTTTAAATGTTTTTTTTTTCCTTTTGTATTTTTAAGTCTTTTCTACTTGAAGATTTCTTCGGGTTATTTGTGTATTTCTCTTTTTATTTTTATTTATTTATTTATTTATTTTTGGATTTTAGTCTTATAGTCATTTCTTAGTCTTATAGTTATTTTAAATTTTATATCCTTTATAGTCATTTCTCAATACTATACTTCATTAAAGGGATAACTCTAGAATGACAGAGCTTAGCAGTCTAAAGCCTGAAACAACATTTAATATATTTTTTTTTCCTTTTCTCTGTTTTTCCAAAAAAAAAAATTTGGATTTTATATTTATTTTTTTATATTTGGTTTATTTTTTTTTTAATTACAATCTTTTGAATTATAATTTCCACACACACACACACACACACACACATATATATATATATATATATATATATATATGGGGGAGAAACTGGGTGCCAGAAATGACAACGCTTATATCCCTTAAATATTATTGAAATAAATATAAAATAAATGGAATTAACTGTAACACTTAACCCTTTCAGGGGCACCGTTAGCACCGTGCAATCGCCTTCTCCCACGTTTGCACTGTGCAAGTACCACCTACTGCGAACCTGTGACAGCTAATTTTTTCAATCGTATCTTTTTATTTCCATGATCATTATGCTTCCCTTGCCTGTATATCTTTTTAAAAATATATAATAATAACATTGTGCCCCTCAAAGGGTTAAAGGTTATTAAATCTTAACGAATCAGTTTATACACAATTTGTAGAAAGGCCCCTATAATTTTGAGTAGATTAAAGAGAGGACTGAACGATTTTTGTGAAAAAAATCGAAAATAAATATTTCTCTCTTCTGAATCTAGTTATATTTTTCGACCACTTTACCATATGCCACTATATTTTTCAAGTTAGAAATAGAATTAAATAATTAGTACAATTTTAAAGAATGCAAATTATTTTGCAAATAATTTTTGTATACATAAATTGTCTTTATTTTTTCATGTCTATAGATATTTTCCTTCTATATATATCATTTCTTGCTAATTCTTCAAGCGATGGAATGAAAAATATTTTTAAAGGACTCATCAGATGAATATTAATTCTTTTACAGTTTCAGATTTGAAATTAACATAATTTATTGAATAACAACATTTTATACGGAATTAAATAATCCTCCATTTTTGATATTGACTAGTAAAGGAAATTGTTTAAATAAAATGTTTTAATTTCATCAATTAATCAATATCTGATGTATTAATGGAATTTATTAAATTAAATTCTACAAAATATGGAACTGTGTTCCATTTTATTTACAAGTTCTTAGAAATACGCAGAGAAGAAAAATTTTAGTGGAAAGTAAAATATTGATAAAATTAATTGAATGAGTGAAATCCTAAGATCTTCTATTAGTATTTCAATCATTGCTTTATTTTAATCAATAATAACTCAATTTACTTCAGTCACTAAACCGTTCCTTTGAACTTAAGTTTCTCCTTCAGATATATATTGAAATTTAAAGTTAAAAGAAATCTTTTGTCGAATTCTCTAGAAGAAAAAAGGATTTTTTCTTCTTTTGAAATATGTACTGATATTCCTTAAGAAAAAGAGGATTGGATTGAAGCTTTGAAGATTTTATATGTTTCTTTCAGATATTTAGGACCCCATTTCTTCTTTTCAAAGTCACGTTACTCTTAAGAAGGTTCAGTAAAAGGTACTGACGAACCTCTAACCCCTCAAGTTGATCGAAAATTCTTTTAGCCATCCAAATATTCTTTACTACCCAAAAATAAAGGCTTTGAAAGTTAAATGTAAGGATTCTGAATGCAAATGAATTTGTTATTCATGTTCCCTCTTAGTTAGTAAAAATAACTTATACTTATTAACTTGTCCAATAATAAACATACCATGTCTAGACAAAGGTTCTTAATGCTACAACTATTTGCAAAATAATAAAAATATTAATATTTTCTCAGTAATTGTTATTTAAAGGAAAGATTTATCGACACATGTATTTTTCATGAAAGAGTAGAAATATTATCATGAGTTTATTAAGTTTTATTCATAAATATAATTTTGTTGCAGGAAAAAAACTCAATTTTTTTTAAAGTTTGTCTTTATAGAGGCGAAAATCTGTCTTATTGGATAAAAAATTGAAGATAAAAAAAAACTTTTAATTTCATGTGAGTAGTAATTTTAGTTTATTAGATATCCTATACAGTTTTATAACCGAAGTTTTTGTGTTTAAAATTGTTTTATTTTTCAAAATGAAAGAAATTTGATAGATTATTTATTAACGTCGCTATTCGACATTGAAAGAACGCAAGGGCTATTGGCAACACACCTCTTAGTCTTGGACCTCCCTCAAGTGACGAAGACGACATTCAAATGAGAGATAGCAACAGTTGTATCTAATATTAAAAAAATTAAATCTCAAATAAATGTTTCTTCTAATTCATACATGAACAACACTTATGTATAGAAAAAAGACTTACAATGCCGTGTATAAAATGTGGTTGAAACGCTATTCCCAAATATAAATCCCCCCAAAAAAGTAACATCCCAAATAAATGTTTCTTCCAATTCATACATGAACAACACTTATGTATAGAAAAAAGACTTACAATGTCGTGTTTAAAATGTGGTTGAAATACTATTCCAAAATATAAATCCCCCCAAAAAAGTAACATCCCAAATAAATGTTTCTTCTAATTCATACATGAACAACACTTATGTATAGAAAAAAGACTTACAATGCCGTGTATAAAATGTGGTTGAAATACTATTCCCAAATATAAATCCCAAAAAACAAATAACATCCCAAATAAATGTTTCTTCTAATTCATACATGAACAACACTTATGGATAGAAAAAAGACTTACAATGTCGTGCATAAAATGTGGTTGAAATACTATTTTTAAGCTCATTCATCTGGAATAGAAAGCATCTTCAAATATATCTCTAGGAAATGCAAAACATCATGAAGCAATTACACGAAGAGCATAAATTATTACAATGATAATTTTAAAGTTTAATTTCTTCTTTTGTTTCATTGAAAGTAGAACACCAGAACAGTTTCCATATAAGAGGAGTCGATAACTTGCTTTTAATTTCCTGTTTAAATTTTTTTTCATTCACTAACTTATACTTTGGGAAGACAGTAGAAAATATATATCTCTTATCTACTATCATATTATTTCTAACTATATGAAAGTCATATATAACATTGTAATATCATGATCATTGAACAACTACGTGCTTCTCTAAATCAACATTTTGTCAACGAACCTTCCGAACTAATCAAATTCTCGATAACTTAATGCGTATGTAATTTCATTATTCTCTGATGCAAGAGTATATAATATTATAAAATTTATCAATGGAAGATTAAAGCGTATTAATCTACGGTTGATAAATTCAAAACATTCAGACTGAGTTAATACAACTGTATATTCAACAAATTATTGAATAATTTATATTATATGTTAACTTACTCACATAAATGTTAGAATCACAAGAATTCGCATGTACAAAAGTTATGCATAAGAATATAGATAATTATAAAATTGTCTGTAAATCAGCATACGTATGTTATTTTTATTTAAACGTTCGCTTTAGTTTCTAGGGATTGTTTAGGGAAGATTGGTGAATCAGACAAGTTAGACGCAAATTTTAATAATCTATTCGTAAACAGGAAATAGATAAAAGAGTTACAATGACACCTGAGTTCAATCTCTAATTCAAAAAATCAAATTTTTAATCTATAGCACTTTCTCTTACAATTGTAAATCATCTAAACTTAACTTTTCTACAATTATTTGTTTTGTGCTGCCATTAACGTATTTTCAATTAATTTCATCAGTTAATTTCCTTTTATTCAGGGTATATTAGAACTCATGGGGAAAATGTTAAGGGTAAAGGAAATATACTGGAAGAAGCAATTTTGTGTAATTAGAACTGTGGTGCCAGAAAAGCAAAGTGTTGGCAAGGAAAATCAAGACGCATTGTAAGTTTGAGTTGAGTTGTCGCCTTCAATGAGACCAGGACTCATCCTTATGCATCGAAAACCAAGAAACAATTTCAGCATAATTGGAAAAACTCTGCTTACATTTCTACATAGAAAACAATTTTCTCCAGATGAGAAGAATGTCATACTCACGAAAGTCTTAGGGAAAAAACTATGAATGAATCTTATCCATTCATAGTTTTTTTTCTTACTACAGTGAATTACCCAATTTAAATTTCTCATTCCTAGCATTGGTATTTTTTGAAATGAGATTAAAAATTAATCATGAAAACAAATAATCAATCATTTCAATGAATTTCAAATGAATATTTATCTTATTTCTTCTAATTCTAAATATTCTATTTTAAAAAAAATGTTAAGATTTCTTTTTTCTTTTATTTGGTCTTCAAGTTTCATTTACAAAGCTATTTTAACATTAATCGTCAGATATCTTAAATGTTGCTGTTGGAGCCAGCGAGTTGTAGAAATATGTATACATTTTGTAACGGGATCAAATTCCTAAAAGGCTTGTAATAAAATCTTATCATAGTGGCAATAAATTGTCGTTGTAAATTTTGAACTTTAATTTACATGCCTCCTACATTCCAGATATTGTGTCTGTTTTCCCCCCCAAATATAAGTTATAATAATATTCAGCTATAGAATATAAAATTTGAACAAGAAGAAAACACCAATTCTAAACTTTCATAATAGCAGTTCTATAATCCCGCAAATAGCGTATTATGTTGATACTACATACCATATTTTTCGAATGAAACAACCCTCTACTAACATTTTTGTTCTAAACCATACCTGTTGCCATCTTAAGAGAATAATAACAACTCCTTAAAGAACGTATGGTATCATTACCAAATTCTTGAGCCTCTTATTTGCACATCATTCTCTTCAAAAATTGTTGAAGCCGTTTCTGGGAAGAGGCTAATAAACTTGAGCAATTACGAGAAGTAAATTAACTTCAGTGAGTTACACCGTCTTCGAAATTCAGTTTGGAATTCCATTCTATTCATTAACCTCATCAAATGGAAGTAAAGTTAAGTTAGTTTCCTATTTTAAGTGTTAACTCATTATATACAGGCGAGTGATGATCTCCTCAATATGTTGGACCCAACTTATTACCGGTGATAATGGATTCTTCCTGGTCAGAGTGAGTGGTGAATTCTTGAATCAGTCAGTAGACGGTGTTGTTCCGGAAACTGGATGTCTCCGTGTCTTTCTTTTAATTTGCGTTAGTATCCTAGTGTTAATATAGGTAATATTTTATTTTGATATACTTTTAAATAGTGTGTGATACACACAGAAGAATGTTGTCAGTGAATTTGTAAGGGTAAAGGTTAGTTAGTATATAATCTTCTGAATTATTGAAATTGTTTCTATACTCTCTATAGTGTTCCGTCTCATTTTCTAATGATTTCTTAAATAGTAAATAAGGAATTATTAAAAAAATCATAGTATAATTTACAGAAATTAATCATAATTAATCGAATAAACTAGCTTTGCATTTAGATAAAAAGTAAATAATGATTAAAAAAAAGTGATAATAATGCTGTAGTAACAGTATATATATGTTGGAATTTTAATCACATTTTAAATTTGAAGGAAGAAATAAGATTCCATATTTCTAAGATTGATGTAGCGTATCTTAAAATTGCCATATCACCATGCGTTTAACTTTTGCAGTTAACTGCATATGAATTTCTGTATAAATATATATAATTATTAATAATATAGTGAGGTATAGTTATTATGCCTTATTTCGAAAGCAAAAAGTGGTAAAATGTTTGCATAAAATAATTCAATTTACAATGACGATTCTAACAATTTATTCATATATTTGTTTTAATTGAATGCTAAAATTACACCGATTTTATTATAAATAGATTAAAGTTGTTGTTAGATTTTATCAATCTAGGATAATCCTTCTAAAATCATTATTTATATTACCTTATCAATATATCTCTGCTTCTGCCACCTAAATCGCTTTATCATAAGTGCCATTTAACGAATAGTTACTTATTCTGTAATATATATATATATATATATATACATATATATCTTTTCCATTACACTTCATGATTAGATTGTGTCGTTTCATTCACTTAAGTAAAAAATTATAGTTTTGAGGAAAGAGTAGTACACACTACTAAATGAAATAACGACTATTAAACATACAAAATCTGCCGATGACATAACACTTTTTAAGGTAAGAATTCAAAAATTAAGAATTTAAATACACTAGAAACAGACAAATAGGTTTAGTTGCAGGGATAAATTGTATTTTTTATTCTTCAGATTTAAATTTCAGTTTTAACTCTTACTACCACGGTAAAAAACTTCCATGAGATTTTCCAAAAACAATTCAACAAATTACTGTTAAACACATCCGTTTTGCATGTATAAAAACGTATAATGGAATCAAGTGTATATAAAGGGGCATATGAGGCACTTTAGGAAGAAAGATTGACTTCTCAATGTAAAAAGAGATTCTTACTTCGGGATTTGTAAAAAAAAGGATTATTTTGCAATTAGAAAAGCATAAATTAATTGCTAATTATTCTAAAATTATGACGTCCCGAGAAACAAGTTTAATCACAGGAAAGTAAAATAAAAAATTAATTTAAATGTACTCAAATCCATTAATTAAAAATCATTCAGAATTACACGAAAATGAGCCCTAAAATAAAAATTTCGCATGTAATTATTGCGCACATCTTCAAGTACAGTATGCTAATTACGGAAGTCATCAGATAATGCCAATAGTACGTCACAATGACGAAAATGTAAGAGAGGCGTTATATAAGGTATAATAGCAAGGAAGTAAAATTGTTCTCAAGCATTTTGTAATCCATTCAGTGCCACAGTCAAATAGTTATGACAGAGAAGAACACATGCGGATGATTTTTACTTGGTAGAATTATCGATTGCGTGGAATGTGGGTGTAATCAGATGGAAGAATCGGAGGAACTTGGAATCGCCCAAAGTTAAATTTTTAGGCTTTCACAACGATTTCAAAATGTCATTGGATTACAGTACAGGTCGGTCCAGAGTTACAACGCCGATTGATGACCGATATTTGGCAGTAACGCGAAGAGTAGCCGACGGAGCATATCATCTGAACTTTCAAAGCTGCTATCTTCAGCTACGGTTACGACAGTTTCAAGACAAACCGTCTACGGACTTTTGAGACATATTGGTCTATATGAGCGTAGGCCTATCAGATGTGTCTCGCTTACTGCAACTCACTGTCACCAGTGGTTAACCTGGAGTAAACTACATGGAATGTGGAAATCATCACAGAGGGCTTGTTTGGTGTTTTCCCACGAATCCAGGTTTCGCTTGTAGTCTGATTTACCTTTACGGCGGTGTAGGATTTATCTTTTGGGGTGGAATTATACTGGCCACCAGTAGAGATCTACATGTTCAAATAGAAATCGTAACAGGCCAAGTTTATCAGGACATCATTCTGAAACATCATGTATGTTTGTTTAAAGATGCCATGGGCGCAGTTTGTGTTTATGGAAGACAATACCTATTCTCGTCATGCATACATTGCAAACGAAGACCTTCAATCTGAGGATATCACCTGAATGAAATGGTCAACATTCTTACCTGACTTGAATCCGATAGAGCATGTGTGGGATATACTTGGCGACGATTTGCTGCCCGTCAACCACTCTTACATGTGTACCCGAACTTCGTAGAACATTGCTTGCTGAATGGTATAATCTTACCCATAATCAGCAAGATCAAAAGAATTTGGTGGGTTTTTCAGATTGTCAACATTATCCCAGGCACAATACTTTTCTACAATTCAGAAGGGAAGTGTCGGGTCATTGTCATCCGTTAAAAAATTATTTCTTGTCCACTTTTCATATAGTCTTCATTTGATTGTATCTCGTAGCCATTTAAGAATCAAAAATTAACGTTCCATGTTGGAAGTTCTGCTTGAAAAATAAATTCGGGTTGATTTATGTGGTCTAAGAGGAAAGAGAATATGCTCCTAATCCGAAAATCATCATCAATCCTTATACGGTGAGAATTTTTTTCGTTATTCAGATCCATACATACTTTAATATCTAATTAAATAGTCAATATGTTCAAAAATCCTATTAAAGATACCTTAAGAAATACAATGTTATTTATTAGCTATCAATACAGAATATGCAAGCTTATTCTCTCTCTCTCTCTCTGTCTCTCTAGAATCCCTCTTAGCCCAGTTAATTCTAGTTTATATCCCAATAATTGTGTATTAGCTTACTAAATTTCTCTCTCAGATTCATTCACGTCTTGTTTGCTACAGGTTTAACTCTTATTACTCTAACTATGGGTGGCTTCTTATTAATTTCAATTCAAATGCTTGATTACGATGATTCGATCAAATTTACAAATATTTTTTAGCTTGTGGTTACCCTCTATTTCTCTTCTCTTTTCTTTTAATTCTATTTTGCTCCTGAATCACTGTCCTTGATTCAATTTAATAGAATTCGTGCATCCATCTTATTAACTAATCTGTTTCATTTGTTGGCAAGGTGTTGTAACTGAAGGCAATTCCACATACCAAAAAGTCCCAGATATTAGTGAAGAGAAATTCGCAAATTGCCCAACGATACAGAGTCACCTTTGATTGAACGCTTATGCCACTCGTGTATTGTTTTTTTTCTTCATTGTATACTTTTTCCATTGCTTTTTTCAGCATCTAAAACGTTTCAAGTGGTGATTTCATCAACAACACGCAGAATTTGAGGCGCTGTTCTCTGAAGATGATATATCAAACTCTTAGAATCCAAACTCCAGTTTATCATAAACAAATTGTAATTTTCTCAAACTATAATAGAAATGGTTGACAGATTATATAGCAGCATAGTGCAGTAAGCTTCGGGAAAAATTTTTTTTCCTCCGTTGAACACCTGCTTGAGATGCAGCGATTTTAGAAGCATTTTTGATCCTACTACTTAAAAGTATTTTCAAAACTTTGTCAGTAATTCCATGCTATTTTCTTATCAACATCTTTAAGCAGAGGACGAGGTCAAGTACCAGAATCTTAAACTGTACAATTTTCAAGTTCTTCCAATTTCTTGCCCTGAAACATAAAAAAGTAATATATCAAATGAAAGAAGCAATAATTCAAAGAAAATTACTAGATAAATTTTTTTAAAAAAATGATTTAAACTGTTCTTAACAGGTCAACTTAAGTATACAGAGTCCTTTTATAAACATAAATTTGTATGTATCATACATATGCGGATATATGCCTAAATACAAAAAAACTACTAAATTATTTAATTTCATTTAAGATTGTTAAAATATTGATGTAATTGTAAATGAGTTGAAACTACTCAAAATAATCCATTTAATTATTTACATGTATTGAAAAAGTTTCTCTGTTCTTTTGAAGAAATAATTAATACATTCAAAATATAGTACTAGTTTTGTGTATTCAGGAGATGCCAGAGCAAACAGTTCACGAATTAATGCAATAGCCGAAATTTTGATTCATTTTTATACGTTTTACATTTACTATTTTATATTTTCAAGCATTCTATTTTATATTTATATTCCTTTGCATAATCACACTAATCGAGAAAGAAGACTATTTAGTTATGTTAAGTAAAAGTATTAGGATGTTAAGTATAAATTCTTGATTAAACTTATTAAAATGCAAAACAATATAAATTTTTAAAGTGACTTCGGTGGTGAAAGAGCATTTTCAATCATCTTATTTAATTCTTGCATTCATTTTATTTAACAAAATTGTATAAAGAATTAAAAAACTTTAGTTTAAAGCAACAAGAAAATTAAATTGAGAAGAGAGTATTATGAATTAGGATGAAAATATATGAACGAAAAAGTTTCAGAGTAGTAGTTTGATGTGATATAAGTTTTAAATTTAAAATTCTAAACTTTAATAACTAAATTTTAATAGATTTTAATGAAAATAAATGGATTTATTAGAAAATCCAAAATTATAAATTAATTATAAGTTCACCAGTTTTTAAAGAATGGTAAGAAGAAAGAGAATAATATACTAGTATTTATAAAATGTGATATACATTTGCAACATTAAAATATTGAATATCTTGATACTGTTTATAATGCACTGTATAAATCTATAAAATATATTTAAATGCAGTAATGAGCAAAATAGAATTTTAATTTATGTATACGAGAATTCCTTATAATTATTTTCTTAAAAAGAACATTACATAGAGAGAGAGCTTAAGGTAAATTGAATCCTTCTATACAAACTGTATTACATTGATATAAAGGATTTTTATGCAGTTTTGGCTTAAATTATTCATGCAAAATTTAATTAATATTATTCAGATTAAAATAGGGCAGCAAACGTAGAAATTGGGATTCTGAAAACTCTAGATATACAAGTTGAAATTTAGGCCAATAAAAGTTTTTTTAAATAAGAAAGGGAACCGAGACAAGATTTTAAATTTTAATAAACTGAAATGTCTGAAATAGTTCAGTTAGATTCAACTCAGAAATATGAAAATACTATCAACTGCTTACCGTAAATATCAAAGAAAAGGT
>BMAW01000137.1:9824-25062 GCA_019974015.1 Nephila pilipes | reverse complement strand
ATATATATATATAAATAATTGTAGTAATATCGATATTGATATAAAATATACATATGTTGTTATTTTTTTAGGTAAAAACATACATTATTTTATTAATTTGTTTTCTACTTGTAAAATAATTGTGTTTCAAACTGTTATACAAAGAAGTTTTCCTTACTTTGTCTAACTAGAGCTAAAGAAATTTTTATCAAAAGAAATCTCCTTTGTTAAAAAATTAAAAAGGAAGCTCAGAGAGGACAAATAAGCAGACTTAACTCTCCAGAGAATGTACAAAGAATAAGATGACTCTATCAAACAAAGCTATCAACATAAAAAAAGTTAAAAGAAGGAAAAGTAACCTAGCTTTTCTTATCCAAGCAATTTAAGAAGTTTCCAGCTAGTAAACATTAACTTAATTTAAGAGGCAGTAATTTTCTTTTATTCTTTTACTAAGTGATGCTTATGACATTAAGTTTTAATCACATGTCTTATGATATCATATTGCCGTATCGAAAAGTTTGGATAAATTGAGAAAATTATTGTTGGTCTCATACTTTTGTCAATATGCTAAATTGATACTCTTTATTCATAAAAAAATTATCAATATATATTTAAATTTTTTGACGTACAATTTAGTTTTAGTTCTTTATATATTTTAACAGAGTTCATATAAAGAATATTTATATCTGTGCATGTTTGTGTGTGTGTAGCACACTAAGAGGAAGCAAGAAAAGGATATTTTCATTGATTGTTATTATTACGAGTATGCTTATCAAGCAACAAATATAAATGGCACAGCATATTTCTGTAAAAAAGGAAAGTATGCAATTCAACGCTATATACTTCTAAGCCAAAGAAATTGATGTCTTGTGTGTACAATGAAATATTTCGGTTTAATTTATTCAGTTGAAAAACAACAACGTTGTAAAGCCATACATGAAAATGGTTAATGTGCTTCGGATAGAAAATTTACCAATTCCTATTAAGATAGAAAACAAAATGCAATTATTTACAATGTACAATGTATATATATATATATATATATATATATATATATATATGTATGCATATAAATATATGTACATATACATCTATATGTATGTGTATGTATGTATGTATGTGTATATATATATATATATATATATATATACTTTCCACTTAAGACCGTTCCCCTTTCTTAATTTATGAAGAACTGCAGCTGTATTCATGAAAGTGAGATCTAGATACAGTAAAATGACTACGCACTACTACATGAGAGCATTTATAGCGCTATCTAGTTGAAAATTTGTGAAGAGTTAGCGTTCCGATTTGAGAGTATCTAGTTGGTTATAATTTGAATAAAGTAAATTAAAAGAAATGTTGTTCAAAGAATATGTTAAGAGAGAGGGCGGTATTCATTCCAAATATATTTTTTATTAAAATAGATTTTTCTCTGATTAACTTTATAAATAAAATATTTAGAAGCTACCTCTACTTACCACCAGTGATAATATTATATACTCATGTTTTTCAATTTATGCATTAGCTTTATTATATTGATATTATATAGTGATTTTTTTTTTACATTTTTTAAATAGATCTAAAGCAGTTATAGCCAAATATAAACTTTTTTGTTAACAAATTAAAACAATAAAATACGCCGAAGTGAAAAAAAAGAGTACATTACTCTCAGAGAATTCATGATAGAACATGCATCTATCAACAAAAAAAGTTGATATAAAAAAAAAGTTAAACACAGAAAATTAATCTGGTAAATCAATTTACGAAGTTTCGGTTAGTAAACATCAGTTTACTGAAAGTGTCTTTCACATTTTCATTCTTCTGCTAAGCGTATAATGATGTTTAAATTTCTCAAAACATTTGTTTGATATTTGTATATCTTACAGAAAACTCATTATACGAATCAGTTGTTGTTATTTATTTCATTTCAACATGCTGTATAATTTCATAAAGTACTGTTTGCACATAACATTTGAGGAATAAAATATTTAATTTAATTTTTCTACAATTTGTTTCTAAAAGAAAATTACTGTTGTTGAGGATATGGTGCAGTCATTGTGATTATAATACATATTTTAACTTCTGAGTTCAACTGAAGCAATATAACTTAATATTTGTTAATTAAATTATATCACATGTAAAACAAAATAATAATGAATATGCGACACTATCATCACGATGTAATACACAATATTCGAGATAGGAAATGGTACTCCAAAAAGACTTAGCCGTTGATATATAACAACTTCGGATAATACAAGATTCGGAATTAAACAAGTTGGAACTAATTGCTTCGGAATTAAACTAGTTTCAGATGATCGGAAATTAAAGCCTGTCATATGGTTAAGCATGAGATGCAAAAGAACGAAATGGTAAATGAATCAAAAGTCACTACTCTCTATCATTTTGAAGTTCTAAGATCCAGAAGACACACTTGGAATAAGACACGTCTGGACTATCACACTAATGGATTTCTGACGATCAGACTGCTTTATGAGGGGCTAAATTGTTGACTTACTTACATCCGGTTGATCTTGCCTTTGCAATGCCGCTGAAACGCACGAAAACGCGTACGCTATGCATAGAATTTGGACCTGATTTTTCTAAGATCGAAATTTGGTCCGAGAGACGATATCCACTTAGACGTACGAAAATACGTACAGATTGACGCATTCGAAGGGATGTGGAGGCTACCCAATAGTCACTACTTTCGAAATTCTTCATCCCGTGTTTAGAATTTTGGACACTGGGGGGGGGGTGAGATATTTTCTATAGGTAGGGAATTTTTGGCAGGGAAGAACAGTTAACTTTAGTACTGATGGTTTTTCGAATTTTCAATCTTTAGGTCCGAAGGAAACTTGTCCAGTCATTTATTGCAGTGTTCTTGTCTACCAGATAATAAAGGGATCACCCTCGGGGTGGTTATTAAGATGTTTTAACTTCCGTCATTATTGTTGAAGAGAGCCTCCACAGACACTTTAGTATTTAATAAAATGGTTTCATAGCTCGTTTTCGAAAACTACTTATGTAAAAGCCACTCCTTGTGAAGACTTCTTCTAGCACTAAGCCACCAATTTTAAATAAGGGATGACGTCAGGACTGAGCAGAATTAATGGCACAATTGTGGTCACAGAGGAATTTTGGTTTTGATTTTTTTGTGATCGTCTTTGAATGAGAGCCTCGACGCATTGAGAAATCATATCCAATTAAGTCACTATTGCTGGACCATTGCTTCTTACCACTCGTTGACGAGGCATAATATTTTCGAGTGCCTTGCCATCAGACGAGACAGTTGGTGAACTCTTTTACGCATTAGATTCAAATTGTCATCTCGACGTTAAATTGAAGAGATGCTGTTTCCAGCTATGTTAACATGCATTCAGCGGCTGTACAATAGTATTTTTTAGTAGAATAACGCTTGACCACACACTGCATTCATTAACAGAAAAACGCATCACTTGCTTCATTGGTCTGTAAAGTCTCTTGATCTCTCATTCATCAAGCATATCTGGGGCGTGATTGGTTGATCAGCTTCAAAGTACTATTGAAGATGGTTTATGGCAAAGGGGATTCCATCTCTCATGATACTATCCGCACGCTTACTGAATATGTACCTCGTGTGGTTGCAGCTTATTTCGCCTCTAGATGTGGCTTTATTAATTACTATTAATCCTGCCTTTACATCATTTTATTAAAATTATTTTCTCGTAAAAATATCAATTTCTTAAATAACCATTTTCAGCATATGTAACAATTTCCATCACATTCTACCCACTATTGCATTTCAATGTCTGAAATTGAGTATTCGACAATTAAGTATGAAGCATAATGGATATTCAATATTTGTAAGATAATTAGTTTTGATTTAATAAAGTGAAAAATATTAGGCTGCTGATATTAGGTGAAAATCCGTTTCTAAAAAAAATAAAAAATGTTAGAGGAAATTAGATGGAATACCTATATAAATGTACTTAATTGACATTTTTGTTATTCGTTAGAAACATTTTAAGTGATTTCAGTAATGATATGCCTAATTGAATCGATAATCTCTCTCAAATAAAGTTTAATGATATAAGAAATTTTTCATTTTTCAAATACTGGTATTAAATACATTCTTTCACAAATTACCTCGACGCGCAAAGAAGTTGCCCAATTGTAATGAAATTTTGTATGCTAAAATATTGGGATCGAACATGTAAATAATTAAATTTTGTTATCCAATGAATGAATAGCGAGAGCTCCAGGCATCGGAACTGCGCGTTAAGCAGGTATACATAAGGAGTGATTCTCAATCTGAGGGTCAAAATTTCAGTAGCATTTCGAATGTGGATATCTACGTTGGCTGTAAAAATGCCTCACTCACGGATTCGTGTACATTATGTGCAGTTGTCAAAGTTTGAAAGAGGTCGTACTATCGGAATGAAAGAGGATGTTTGGACGAATCAAACAAACAATCGTTTGAAACATGGGTCTTAGTAATCCGGCGATTAGACGATACTGGCAAGTGTGGGTCAACAATGGCAGATATCAATGTCAGAACGGTAGCAGTCGACCGAGGATCACAACAGAACAGAGCGATTGTCAGAGCAGCTGTTTCAGCATCGGATTCGTCATTATCAACTATCACCAGCGTGGCCTGCACACATGTATCTAAAATGACCTTCAATAGAAGAGAATGAAATTTATGCTCGCTCTGACCATTACCTCTCTTACCTCTCACTCCTGTATACCATCAAGTCTGATTACAGTGGTGTCTAGCTCGATCAACTTGAAACGGTGCTGACTGGATACGTATAGACTTTAATGACGAGTCACGTTCCCAACTGTTTCCAGACTGCAACTGCAGACATATCTGTAGACGTCCAGAGCAGCTTGGGAATCCTGCCTTTACTATAGCAGGCCACAAAGGCCCACAACAGGGCGTTATGGTCTGGGGCCGGACCTCTTTGGTTATTATTTCTGGCACACTAACAGCACAGTGTTACGTATACGATATTCTACGTTGTATTACCTTTCCTTTTGCGACACTCATAAAGTACTTTTCAAGAACATAATGCTTGGCCACACATAACATGTGTTACTATGAATTGTCTACATGCTTTTTCTACATTTCCTTGGTCAGCTTGTTCGCCTGATCTCTCTCTACCGTACAACACAGTTTTGACGTTATGGGAAGGCGATTGCAACCATCCCGGGATGTCGATGATTTAGCCCAACAGCTGGAGACAATTTGGTATGAAATTCAAATAAATTTTGAAATAAAACAAAAAGCAGATCAAATTTAACATAGTTATTTCTTTACAAAGTAGTGGTCAAGCAACAAGAAAATAGTAATTGTAATGCATTTTGTGTTATGTAATATGGATGTATTAAACACAATTTGGTTTTGTAATTTTTTTTTTAATCTCGTGAAATTACTCGATGATAATATGGTGCTTTTGTTTATATGTACAAAACATTTTTTTGTATGTCAATCATAACATATATATAACAATATATATATATTCGTATAATACATATACATTCTTTGCTACACGTGAAATATTTTAAATTTAACTTACTCCTACTTCTTAATTCTCTTCCTACATATTGTTTGACTTTTCCATATATAATTGTAATCACAAGATTTGTTTGTTTAAAATAATGCTTCTATGATGCCTTTTTGTACTTGAATCAATACTTCTGGTGTTTTTGAATCATGGTGAGATGATGAGCTCAAAAATTTAGCTGAGAATGGCAATCTCCATCTAGAATGCTTTCCAGGTAAAATAAAACAACATCACAATATAACAGTTGATATACACATATTTTTTTTGCATACATACACAGGGTGTGGTTAAAAAACCCAGGCAAACAATTTTTAATATATGTTTATTAAAAATAAATTAATTAACAAAATATAACAAATTATAATAAAAGTAGACTTAATTATTAAATAAACTTAATTGTTTTCAATGTGGCCGCCTTTTGCAGCGATATAGAGGCGCCTATTGAAATTTTCAGCAATGGTCCTCAAGTCTTTTACCTTTAATCTATCCCATTCCCACTAAAGCGATTGCTTTAGAGAGTCCAAACTTCTGTGTAGATTGGTGCAGGCAAACTCCAAAATGATTCATATGCAGTAACCCTTGGAATTGTGGTCTGCCGAGGGAAGTGGAAATTCTGAAGATGATGTCATGTCCGGAAAATGCACCTTGCACCAATCTTGTGTTTTTTTTGGCCCTGTGAGAAGGTGCAGAGCCTTAATGAAACATCCAGAGTACATTGCCGAAGTGCTTTTAGGCCCAAGGTAACTTCAAGAATGTCCCAATGGTACACTTTTTGATTTATTTTAGCGCTCTCGTCTACAAAAACCAGAAGTGTTTCGGCGCATGCGCAAATTCTACCCCAGATCATGACCGAGTGAGGATATTGGCGATGCTCAAAATTTGCCGAGGTGCTTGGAGCGTCTACGGATCAGATCCTATTATATGAGAGTTATGAACTTGTTCAACGGAGAAGAGTTTCTTATCAATGAAAAGGAATCTCTCCCACCTTTAACTTGCGGCCCGTCTAAAAAAGTTTTTACTTTAGAAATAGGTTATTTGCTTTTCAAAATTTACTAACATTGTTATTTATCACCAAAATTTATTTTTATGCATCAAAGTAATGTTATTTTTTAAACATTTTAGGATTTCAAATTTATCCTAAAAAGTTTTTTTTTTAATTTTAAATTCATATTTTTACTAAATTTTACGAAGGATTACAATTAAAATACACATTAAGAAAATATACTGCTGTTTGTAGAAAATGCAACACCATGAAAGAACCATCAGAATCAAATGAAATTTAATGCAGAAACGACTTGTACTGATACAAATAAATGATGAAATTTTCAAAACAAAAGAAACAAATTAAGCGTCCGAAATCAGTATTTGGTGCAGCCACCATGCGCTGCAATAAGTGCTGCTATACGACGTGGCATGGAGTCAAACAGATGTTGAATATCTGCTTGAGGAAGAGAATTCCATATCGCTTGTATGCGCAACCAAAGTTCGTCTTTGGAAACTGCAGGATGCGGATCACGAGCGAGACGCCGACCAACCATATCCCACACGTGCTCAATAAGCGACATATCCGGTGAATAAGCAGGCCAAGGAAGAAGTTGCATGCGTTGTGCTGAACAGAAGTCTCGAACAGTCCGCGCAACATGTGGGCGTGCATTATCCTGCTGAAAGATAGCTCCAGGGATGCCTTGAAGGAAAGGAACGACTTCGGGCTGTAGCACTTCACGGACGTACCTGTTGCTATTGAGATTACCCTCAAATTGGATCGTCCATGATACGTATCAAATTGGATCGTCCATGATACGAAATCGCACCCCAGACCATAACTCCGGGTGTTCGACCACTATGTCGTTCAATAATACACTCAGGAAGGCAGCGTTGACCGGCATAACGTCTAACACGAACACGGCCATCATGGGTCCACAAATTGAAGCGTGATTCATCTGAAAAGACAACTTGGTGCCAATCAGCTCGCCTGTCTCTGTGCTCAAGAGCCCACTGCCGACGCAGCCGTCGATGATTCGCCGTGAGGGGAATCCTGTATAAAGGCACCCTTGCACGCAATCCACGGCGCAGCAGACGACGACGAATTGACGAACCCGACAATTGTACACCTGTAGCAGTAGACCAACGTGCTGCCAGCTGCCTGGAGGAAGCTGTGCGATCATTCACCGCCATGCGGAGCAGGTGTCGATCATCGCGCTCTGACGTCACCTTCTGTCGTCCAGTGCCTGTTTTTCGAGTTGTTCGGTGCTCGTCGGTCCACTGCTTCCAAACTCGCATCACTGTGGAACTGTTCCGCTGCATACGAGCTGCTATTGCGCGATAGGAAAATCCTCCTTCTCGAAGGCCGATTATCCTCCCTCGTTCAAACTCCGTAAGTTGCTTGAATTTCTTATTCTTCCGTCGTGGAGGCATACTCAGGTCTCACTAAACGTTTGCCACTAACAAATAATCATAGACTTTTTTCAACGTCCCGCTACAGCACTTTATTTATATGCTTTCAGCATCAATTCAGAGGGCGCTGCGCGCGCCGCGCACGCGCGATGGCTCTGAAACTTTATTAATTTGCATAATATCCTATAATTGACATTTGCTGCGAATTTCATTTGATTCTGATGATTCCTTCATGGTGTTGCATTTTCTACAAACAGCAGTTTATGTTTCAATATCCCGTTTTAATAACATTCATATACTTCAAAAATAGTTTGGTAAAAGAAAATTGTTATAAGTATGAAAGGACTATGAAATGAAGTGGAGCGAAAGTGAAATATAAAACTGACTTAAATAACAAACGAAATAAATAAATATTTTTATTAATATTTTAACAAGGACAGCAAAACAAACATATTTCGCTTTAATTATCGTGCATTTACTAGAAAAAATAATTTTAAATTGTCACACACGTCAATAAAAAAAGAAAGATTAAAAGAAAAAGATAAGAATCAATGTTACATTAACACTTTCCCAAACAAGAGAAAATACAGAAAATACCAAACATACCTAAAGAAAAAGACGAATGATATAAAGCAGATCCTATGATAAGATAAACCATAACCTGTCTGAAAAGGCTAAGCTCAGAAGTTGGTATTAGAACAGGAAGCTTTCAGAAACCTTTTTGATATAAAATAAAGCCAGAAATAAAACTCTTCGCTGAACTGAGAAGAGATAAGGAAAATCTTCAAATAATGTAGAGAAGAAGTATTATGACTTCTTTATTAATGTCCGAAAATGTGAGTGAAGAAAACCAGATATTATGCCGAATTAATCTGAAATATAAATATACTTAGAAAATTTGAAGTCTCAAAAATGTATTTTTTAAGAAGTTACATTTTTATCACAAAGATTAAATTTCCTTTCAACCAAAATGTGCCTTGGGTTAAGAGAATAATTCTTTATGTAATTATGTGGATATTTGTGTTCGTCGATCCATGATAGGAATAACTTTTAAAAAGAACTAATGTGTCAACACACACACAATGATATATATATATATATATATAAACACACTGGTGTTCAAAATTAAGAGAATTTTCCGATTTTATCGATTATCTCTAGAACTACTGGACATATATTTTAATGAAATTTGGTGTGTAAATAGGATTGATAAAATACAAAAAATTATCCATTCAACAGTTATAACACACATGCAGTATAGTGCATAACACTTATCAGAGTCGCAAGGTAAGAAACAACAGTTGCAGAATAGAACCAGAAAAATGGGTTAATAGGAGGTATGATCCCCTCTTACAGATATATAGGCCTCGAAACTTGATTTTTTATACTGGAAATAAGGGAGTTTATCAGTCCCTGTGACAATTTGTCCCACTCGTCCAAAAACGCTATTTTCAGGTCTTGCTAGGTTCTTGGATGAGGTTTGCGAATTGCATTTGCCCTCCCCAGAGTGTCCCAGAGATGCTCTATAGAATTAAAACTTAGAGAACTGGCTGGCCAATACATCCGGCGAATATCCTCACTTTCCAGAAATTCGTCGACCAGATGAGCCCTACGCGTTGTCAACCATTAAAAGAAAATCAGAACCAACTGCATCCCTGAAAAGACGAACATAAGGCTCCAAGAACTCATCCCTATACCTTTCAGGAGTCGGTGTGCTTCTTTCAAAGACATGGAAGTGTGTGCGGCCATCCAAAATGATGACTGCCCAGATCATCAAGCCTCCACTGTCGTAAGATTGATTTCTTGGACATAAGAGGGCAGGTAGTGGGTCCCCGGTTCTCTCCATATGAAAGTACGGCGAGAATCACTGGTTAGGTTGAACGTGGACTCATCAGTGAAGGGAATGGTGGAAAATTGATCCATGCTCCAATCTCTATGATCTCTACACTTTTTTAAGAAGACTGTCCTATTCAGAAAAATGAGTGGGACGCATGCAACGGGTCTTCTTGAAAACAGTTATCTCTTTTGAAGTTTTCTGGAAATTCATTTTCTTGAAGTTTGGGCCTTGTAGCAGCCCTTTCATCGGCACCGATCATGGTATCCCAGAAACGGTGTCCACACTGTGGATTTCTTTTGGCGGCCTTCAAGTGGGTATCTTGCAGCGGATATGAAGCAACGGCGACTTACTCAGCGGTCTCTCTCTCTCGCATATAATTAAATCTATATATTTCCTAACTTAGGAAACCATCCGGTCTACTATTATAATCAGTGCCTTTCTCTTAAATATTCCTATTTAATTCAATTTCAAAACAGTTGAAACTAAGTTCAAGTTTAATTATTTATTTTACTGTAGTGGAGAGAGAAAGAGAGAACATTTCCACAAGGTGAGAGATACAATTCCGCCGTTGGATATACAATACAAAATATCAAAAAAAACTTAAGAAATCAGAAGAGGGCAGAAGAGAGAAAATTTCCTCTTTCTTGGTATTTTATAGCAGGGAGTTTTTTCTAGATCACGTGTGATGAATGGAGGGATTTTGAGGGATTTTAGTTGCAGACAGGAAGTCTGATAGGGTTTATCCCTACAGGTCTGAAGCCGTGTGAACGGCATTGTCAGCGGTTTTTTAAGAACGTGTGATTGCATAAAAATATACAGGAATGGTATCGGGAAATAAGAATGAACGCTTTACTTGTAAATGAGAGAATGGGAAAAATTAGAAAACTAAATTATTATTATGAGGAACTAATATTAATTAAAGTTAAATCATTACACACACTCACACATACATACACACACACACACGAACGTGTTTAACTTATTTAGCTGTCACATCGAGATATTAGACCTTTTAAGACTCATGCTTATTTTTTATTGGTAATACGATGGCTAGCAAGGAAATGGAAACATTAAGATGCATGTTGTAGAACACATAACCAATAATTTCCGCCTCTCGAAACATTTAATTGGCAGGAGTGCGGGGGTGCGCTTGAATACTGTGGTAATTTTTTATATTGCAGAAGTCAGGCAGACTAACATTTGGTGTGTTAACTTATTAACTTTCCACACGTAATTAAACTTGTCATTCCTAAAAAAGGGAAAGTCTCTTTTTATACCGGATCCGTCGTTCGAAACTAAAAAACCGCGTTCATGATTGATTACCAATCTTGATATTAAAGAAATCTCATACAATCTGTACAAGCTTTAATTGATATATATATATATATATATATATTCAATTAAAGCTTGTACATATTAAAATATAACTGTTCTACGTAAGTTTAAGAAGTAAGCCCTATCAGAAGAGAATTAAGAATGACCTGATCGTTTAGCTTACTTAATAAAAGAAGCCCGACGATTACTCGTTGCAAACACATCACTTTTGCAGTTAAGCTACCAGGAAGAGCAACTTACTTCTATCTGTTTCAAGAACTTTATCTCTAATTACTGTATTTTTAATTTATTTTTCTAAAAAAGTTATCCAAACTTCATTCGCTATAACTTTATTTGTTTAATTACGGTTATGGAGCACCATACTCAACGAAAGTGTTTGATGTGTATGAATATCTTATGAAGAAAAATGCCTTTTCATAGAAATGTGTTCAAGAAAATATTTTTTTATTGTTTGTAAATGTTATAAAAATTTATAAAAAACGTTTTTAAAGAATGTCATTTCATTTGAAAGCAATTCAGTTTTATAGCATGTTTCCTAATTTCTTATTAAATTTTTTGACTTACTTTTTTTCTTTACGAATAATTAAAAACCTTTCTAATTTAAAATACATAATAAAATTCCCTGATAATACTTGTTTAATATTCCATTGTACTCAAATTCTATATGCATTTAGTAGTTAATGAAAAGTGTATTTACTTTTAGATGGTCTGTGAACAACATTTATATTTTTCACATATAGCTTTAGAAGACATCATTAAATATAATAATGTATGTGATATTTAAAAATACAGCTCTATTTCTCAGAAAAGAGAAAAGGGAAATTAAGTTGAAATTTCAGTTTTTAAATTTCATTCTTCTGTTTCAGAAAGAAGGAAATATATAAAAATATAATAAATGAAACTTATCTGAAAGAATTGAAAACATGTTTTCGCGAATAATGAGTTTTTGTGGTAAACATCATACGTAATTATTTTGAAAATGAATGTTTCCTGGAAAACTGAAAATATTATTTTCTAATGAAAAGTAATAATGTTGTAGTTTTTATGAAGTTTTTATGAAGAATCAGTCTTTACGAAAACAGGTTTATTAATTATAGAGAATGTATTATTTATAAAATACATTCTCTATAATTAATAAAAATGTTTCGTATAAACTAAAAGCGAGTAAATATATATATATACATATATATATTTACTCGCAGATAAACGCAAATGGTATTTACACATTTTTTGTGTGTTAACCAGTTTTTTGTACTTTTGTTGAAAATGAATAATAATTAAATCAGGACATCCCATCTATTGCCGTCATTTTTTTACAAAAATATTGGCATTTTTTTTATCCATTGTAAAAATCATTCGAAAATGTATATACATTATCCATTTACATACTGTAATTTTTTTTAAAGTTTATTTGCATTAACGCAGTTTTTCTGGAGTTCTAGTTAGCTGTACTGTTACTAATATGTATACCGTGACTAGCATTACTGTTGGTAAAAAGTTCTAGTAAGTGTTACTAAAATTACTGAATGCACTCTAGTAATGCTGTTGTTATCCACTTATATACAGTAATTTTTTTACAGTCTAGTTTGAGTAATGTAGTATTTCTGGAATTCTAGAAAAGTTCTGTGGTGGTTGTTTCAAATTTAGAATCCTGACGCATCTGTGTAAAATATTACAAGTGCATGAGCACAATGTTTTGATGCTTCAATATTTTAATTCCCGGAGCCATTATTTCTAAGTTGATTATTCACTGAATAAAAATCAAAGAAATTGAAATTCCCATGATTTAGTAAAGAAAACACAAGATGTGTATAGAGTCATTTTATTTATGCTTCATTTGTGGATGTTTCGTAATTTGTCTCTCTCTTAGTATACAACCCCCCTTAGCTGCTTTTTAAATCTATTTTAAATAGATTTTCAAAGTGTTCCCTTACCCTCTCATTCAGGTTTCAACAAGTTAAATCACACTTGTTGGCAATTCATGTGGACCCTTCAGATATCGTCCATCTGGAATTGATCATGGATTTCCATAAATACCGTATATTTACCAAGATCACACTCGCTCATATCCCAACTACACGTTTCTCATTATTGTCTTCACAATCAAGTAATATATATTAAATGAGTTTCTTACTCACTCTTTATTCAATTGTTCATCTCCAATATATGCATTTATTCAAATTCATTCACTGCACTTATATTGTTAATCTAATGTGTTTCATTTGATTAGAAAAGTGTTGAACAACTAGAAATAAATATCAGAAACTTAACTCAGTTGTTAGCTGAGGGATTGATTGGTTTTATTAATTTTACACTGGAAGCGACACGAAGGATATTGGTGAAGTACCTCTTGCGTTTGAACCTCAGTCAAGTGAGGAGAACGATACCTGAGCTGGTACCGCCCTCTCCTAACCTCCACACCACTCTAATGGGAGGACTTTGAGCCTCGGCAAATTCAACGTACTTCAGACTCGGCTACATGGAGAGTCCTTAGTGGTATCAAACGTTTGAGCCTATAACTCAATGAAAACCTCCGGCCTCCAGTCCGCAACATTGCCCACTAATCTACAGCAGCAGTTAGTTGAGAGAAGGTTACACATAGACCACGTAACAAGTCTAGTA
The DNA here is from genome assembly GCA_019974015.1 of Nephila pilipes. Classification (NCBI taxonomy): domain Eukaryota; kingdom Metazoa; phylum Arthropoda; class Arachnida; order Araneae; family Nephilidae; genus Nephila; species Nephila pilipes. The sequence goes on along the minus strand of BMAW01000137.1, from coordinate 11,346 downwards.
ATCTCAAAAGAGAGAGAAAGAAGTTGTTTCTAAATTCTTTTTTAAAGCTCAAATTATTTCAAATACTAGAAATAAACTACACACAAATTTAATACTACTATTATATTACATAAAAATATATAAAAACTATATTTTTTACTATTCTAAGATACATAATATTTTACACAAATCAAATTTTCTTCTTTTATACAGTACATGATATCACACTCAAAAGTGATAAACTCCTTAAAAATATTTGTTTAATAATACTAGAATTGTCTCAGTATTTATGTTATAGATTGTGCTCCAATCATAATCTATAACATAAATACTGAGCCATTCTGAAGAAGGTATCTGAATAGAACGAAATTGCTCATGCATATCTTACCATAGAATATGAAAATAATTAAAATTTAAGTGTTTAATTTTTGTGGTGAGAAAATTATCTCATTTTTAGTACATACATTTTTAAGAAGAAGTAATTTAATCATCATAGGAAATATAATGCACTTTTTCCTGTTTAGAATATAACTACAAAGTTTAAAGCCTTTAGTTAAAAATGCCATTACTTTTTGTTGCTAATTTTCTTTATTTTTCCCTAATGTTACTGATTTTTTATTGATATATTTAAATTCAGACTTTGAAAACTCGTTTATTTCATTACAAGTTTTCATGACCATAATATTAAAGCGTTTGATTTTACATTTTAATACAAATATTCTGAAGTTATACAAGGAAAAATATTCTGCAATATCTTTCACCTGAAATCAATCAAGAATCAGATTTTGATACCGAAGCCTCTGGGCTATCAATATTTGACTTAAAACAAGCCTATCTTTTGAAAAAAATGTATTTTGATGTTGAGCAGCATATTTGTGACTTGATTCTAAATTTAAAGTGCAATGTTTCAATATATATTTAAATAGCATAGAAAGTAATATTACTCGAGTTTTAGTTAGAGTTCTAACTTTTATAATTTAAAAGAAATTTTCATATAATATTTAAATAAGATTTAACAATAATTTTATATTCATGCCATTGCTCAAATATGACAAAATGAGTATACATTCCGAATTTAAGTGTTATTTGTAGGATTAAAGAAAAATAACATGTAATTTTGCTTAATACATAATTTTGTATATGTATGATTTGTTTTTATAGAATTTTAAATTAAACCTTATTTTTTTTTATAGTTAGAAGTTTGATTCGATATATGAGTAAAAATATATGAAGTTTTTGACGCACAAAGAAAAATAGTGCAGCATTAGTCATAAAGAGAGAGAGATTATTCATATCGAAACTCTTATTAAAACATATTATCGAAAAAAGTCCATCTTCGGAGGCATGGATAAAATATTTATGAAGACTATGTTAAAAAGATATTATTATCTGCCCTCTGTGGATGTAATCAGAAAAGGAAAAAAAAACATTAAATAACTATATCATGAATGAACTTAGTATTTATTTTGAATATTCCATGTATTTTTAATCTCCATATGCCAATTGATTACATATAATGCAATTCATAGAAGTTCAACAATAT
>BMAW01000123.1:140536-174050 GCA_019974015.1 Nephila pilipes | reverse complement strand
GTTGCTTCTAGTGCGACTTTAATAAAAACTAAACTAAACTTGTTGTATTAGATTCATGCATAAATATTTTAATAAAATAAACTACAACAATTTTGTTAATAAGTATGAAAACGTATTTGCTATTAATAATATTAAGACTAAAAATCTTTTAAATTTAATAAAAATAGGAGACATATGTTATATAAATATAACAATAGTAAAGATTTACAGAACTATAATATATGTCATTGTAAGGAATATAAATATTTTATTAATGAAAAACACCAACATCTGATTACCGGTAATCTAAGTAATGTTGAAGTTAAGAATTTGAGAGAAATTATGAATAAAACGGTTCTGGTTTTTGAATTATTAACAATATTATAATTCTTAACAATAATAATTAGATTAATATTAATTACATTACATATTACAGATTAAATAATAATAATAATAATATAATTAATTATTATTATTTAGAATTATAAACAATAATTTTATTAAAGGAATCAGAATTTCAAAAGTACACTAAAGTGGCTCAATAACATTGTGGTCTGGGGAATGAAATGGCCTGGAGAGACGGTGTGACTTCATCTTCATCTTCCTCAAACCATGTCTAAACACGTCTATGGTATATATTTGATAATTATCATCTGGGATGACGACATCTCTTATGGAAATAATGTTTGCACCCTGGGATGAACCAGGTTTGATAAAATGTCAACATACAGAAATAACATGACCTATGTCCTTCTAGATTTATGCAGAAAACCACGAGATTATTGTCCCAATCGTATCAGAGCTATCATCGTACTTCACAGTTGGAACAAGGCAAATTGGATGATATGTTTTAGCAGGCGTTCTACAGGCGAAAATACGTCCAATTATGGGATACAATGTAAATGATTAATCAACTGACCATATTGCTTTCTCCCATGCATTTTTATACCAGTCTTCATGTTCGTGACTTCATTTGAGACGATATTTTGCATTCCCATCTGTGACAATCGATTTTTGAATAGTTACTTTGCTGTCGATTTATCGTTTGCGCAGCTCTAATCTTCTGGTAATCTTTGATACAGAAGAATTCTGTAACATTGGTTGAAGTTGTCTTCTTTTTGGATGCCAGAAGCTGCTAATATATTCTACAGTCTTTCTGAGTCAGCTTTCACATTCGTCCACAGTAGAGTCTGAAGGATATTGTTTTTCCTTTTATGTGTTATGTTGACCTGACTTTCAAAACTATACCTCAAGAAAAATCCACAACAATATCAGTTGTGATTACAGATGCTCTTGCAAGGCGAGATTCAGTAATTTGCCCTTACTAAAATTCTGTAAGTTCCGTTATCCCACACGGTTAAGAAAAAAAGAAAGTAACCCTGTACTTCATACTAATATACAGACAATAGAACAATATATTTATTATTTTTAAATAATAAATTGGGTGGATCAGACTGTTCAGTAATTAATATTAAACATGTTTTTAAATACTGCTTATATTTTTTAGGTGTTTCCAATTGCAGTTCCATTGTAACTGTTAATAGCTAAAATAAGATCAGTGTAAAAAGAGAATGGAATAAACATTATAGTTTGCATATCTAATTAATTACTTTGAATATATTTTCATTCGTGTTTTTTAAATTTCATGGAAACGTGACAACATATTTATAAAAAATTTTGATTCAAAATTTATTCAAATCTGATTATTAGCTTAAGAAACATTCCTATAAATTCTTAAGGAACTTGGATTACTCGAAAACTTATTGACTGGATTAGAAAATAGCATTTGTAATGAGAAGTGTTTAATATACTGCTATCAACAATCTAATTTGATTTCTTAAGATATTTTTTGATTGTAATATCATCTTACTGAACTGAACTAAAAAATGTAAAGTGCTTAAATATATTCTGTTTTAGTACCTTTACTTGTAAATGAAAATATAAGTTTTTTTTATCATTTGATGTCTAGAAGCTAAGACATTAAAATAAATATTAAAAAAGATTGTATGAAATGCATTACTAACAGATAGTATCTTTCTTTTATTAATTTCATACAATATTTCATGTTTACCTTCATTTGTCGTATTTCATCTCAACGTGTATTTGAGAATTTTTTTTAAAAGAAAACAAAAATGGAGGCTTTTCTTAAAAACTGTTTGAGAATAATTGACGAGGAAGACTTTTGAAGTAAATTATATATACTTTTAATAGAAAGGTTTTAAAAAGGCGTAATTAGAGATTTCTTACTTAAATAACTGACATTTAAAATAAATACATTTATAAGTTTCTCTGATTAATTCAGAATATTAATTTTATGATACACTTCCGATAAAATTAGACAGCATTGGAAATATTGCTTCATTTCCAAAACATTTGAATATGAGATATTTCTAATAATTAATATTAGTTGTGGAATATTTTCATCATATATCATCTTTTGAGAATACATACTGAAAGACAGATTGTTTGTCTTGTAAGAGGAAAAATATTACTGAGATTTACATCGGTACTCTGCATGTTCAATAGATTCAAGAAAATAAATCAAGAATAAAAACTTATAGCTTAAAACTGCTAAGTTATAGATCTGAAACTAATTCAAGGGTTAAAAAGATCCAAAATCCCCTCTTCTTGTGGAAATGAGACATTAATGATCATTCTCTGATTTTATTTGACTTCTATTCTTCCAAATACTATGAAAATTCTTTTGAAGGACTGTTTCTTTTATTTAATAAAACTGTTTAATTTTCTGATGATGTTAAAATTAATGTTGGAAGAATTAAATTTCCCCTAAGTAAGCACAATAAAAAAGAAAGAACAACAACAAAAAGACTTGAAAACGGAAATATTTCACGAAGTCATTTCGAGTTCCTACATTCTTATCGCACGTAATGTACAAGCTTGTCAGTAGATATAACTGAAAAGGGAATTCAAAAAATTTCTTTTTGATTTCCTTAATATCCTCCGTCCACCTTTCTTTTTTTGTTGATTATCGAAGAAAGGAACGGCGGTGACAAGGCTCTCCGCAGTGTCACGCTCCAAAAATTGTTTGAAACACAAAAAGAGCAGTATTTGCATTTAAACTGAGGAGTATATTTACTTCTAAAATGGTGAGTTTATTTTCGTTTTCTTTTTTCAAAGTTAGAGTCACATACAATTTCTACAACAAGAAAGTTAAGCATTTTGATTATTTTACTTATCTCCCATGTCCCGAAGTTTTCTTGATCGTCAGACGAAGCTGGAAAGTGAAAATCGTTTATCTCATCTTTTTTGTATATTTAAGGGCACAATAAGAAGGTTATTGATTCTTTGAAGTTAAAGTTTTGGGTTGTCTACATTAGATATTTTAAAATTTCAATAAAATGCTTACGAGTATTACACAGATTAAAAGTTGAATACTTTTGTAATGAAGATACAGTTTTCTTAGAAAGTTCTGAATTTCAAAAAATGTCAGTTTTGTATATAATGGTTAAGTGACATAAGGATTATTATATATTTTTTAAATGAATTGTTATTTGATTTTTTTCTGTAAAAATAATATTAGTTTTTAAGCTTAAATTTAATATTGATGAATATGAATAAGAAAATAAAGAATTATTATTAAGCCTTTGCAAAAACACCTAGAAAACTATTGAGTATTTCAATTTAGTCAATGGTACTATGGATACTGATACTGCTAGATAACTCATATATATTTTACAAGATCACAAATGTGGATAAATTGTTTTACACCTAGAAAAACAGTTAATGTTACTTTTTTTTTCATACTTTAATCGATTTAAATAACTTTTGTAATAATAACTAAAGTAATAAAAAAAGAAAATATTCTAGAGAATTGTATCATATATTATTGTATGAATAAATTAAGGAAAAGTTTTCTTACAAAAATAATTAAAATACCATGGTTACATTTTTAAGAAAGTTGTAAGTATATCTATTTAATATAGTGATTGTATATGGAATTTATTGCACATATTTTTAGCGGAATTTAGAATTAAAGTTCAATTTGATAACGAAACGTTTTTTTAAGTATGATACACATTGGAAAAGTTGCCAGAATAAATTTCATCTTGAAAGCTTGAGCGAATTAAAACATTTTTTATAAATTAGAAGTGCATATTTTACATGAAAAGAACTTTTTTTTGGCTTTGAGAACTTTGGAAATTTCTTAAATATTTAAGTAATTTAATGGAGCATTGTAACCGTTCTTCAATGTTTGTAATAAAATTTACTTTTAGTTACTGGTATTCTCCACTTTCAAGAAACATTATTTGATCAGCGAATATCTTTTATTTAAAGAAATATTCAATTCGTAACAATAAGCATTAAACGTCAAACTCTTTTTGAAATTTAGAATAGGAAAATATTTTTAAATTCTCTCTCTCCGAAAAACCTACTTTTATTGAGTATTATACAATATTGATTTTAAAATATTCATGACTATATGAGAGATAAGGAAGGTAAAAAAAGACAGAAAACGTGAAAGTGAAAACGTGTTCTAAGGAACTTTTCCTATTTTTGTTTATCATTGCGCGTATTTCACATGGGTATACAGTTTGACTGTAAATAGCTTACGCAAAACTATATTCTGAGTGTCAGCACAAATTTTACATGAAGACCTTATTTATTGAAGTGCAATTTTACAAAATAAATGAATAAATAAACTTCAAGTAAGCCAACGTATTAGTGAAATACACCATCTATCTCTTAAAGGTATATGTTTAGTCTCATTAATCTTAATCGATTTCAAATTTCTTTATTTTTATATCAAAAGATCATTTTTCCTTTTTAGTCGAGTTCTATGAATTTCAATCTTCTTTTATGGTATTTTATCGTGCTTTAATTTAAGTACTGAAAATAGTAACTGTATGCCATACGTAAAATATGGATAAACAATTTATCGATTTTTTTTTCCGAATTCGCATTCATCGGAAAACAGTGATGAACCTAGATTGGTAGAATTTTCCAAAGATTTTCGATACAACAAATGACACAGAGCTTTTACCAAAATCTACATAAAGAATATTTAAATAAGAATGTGAATACATCAAAATATAATTTATTTTAAACGGATTTACCTGAAAATATTTTATGAGGTAGAGGATTGATATCTAAGGATAGTAAAATATTACTGGGATTTCAATTTTAATTTTCATAGAATTAATGGGAGGAATGTGCATGCTTTCAAATGTTGCAGAATTTTTTAAAGTTAGGTTATAACATATCAATGGGATAGAAAACAATCGAAGTTACTATACAAGCAAACATTTGTGTAGCTATCTTTTGATGTTTCGGAATGTATATAAATTGGTAGAAATATTCTTTGAAAAACCAGAGCCTTTAAATAATGAGATATCTAAAATCAATAATAAGAAAAAAAACTTTTTTTTTCATTATAAAAGGATTCTTTTGCAATGATTTTTAATAAAATGTAATAATTTTCTCTATTTGTTAACCAAATTATTTTATAAGAAATTAAATTGTTCTGTTTAATTTGTTTTGTGTTATTATTCAAATTACGTTTTAACATTTAAGTTACCTACAAATAATTTGGAACACTTATTGTGATATTATTATTTTTGTTTAAAGAAAATTTAGAATTTATAAATAATTTTGGGTAATTTATTCACATATATACATTATATAGCATGGTTGGACTGAAGGAAGATAATCTTTCTATTTTAAATATTTGTAAAGAAAAAGAACTGTTCAGTTCCTGAAAATAATACTTTCCTAAAATAAAAATTATTGAAATTTTATTACTTTAACCTGAAGAATTCATAAGCCTACTGTACATATTTTACTTCCTTTTAATCATTTCACTTATTTGACATATTATAATGCCCTTTTTCCCAATATATCTTTCAATTTGAGAGTGAAAGCCTGCATGTTACTTCCATTTCAGATATGTATCAGAATGTATTTAATAGTTAAATAATTAAAAAATCAATATCTTTCTTAATATTTTAAATATTAATTATGGGAAAATGTTTAAAAAATATGAAGGCTTGAGTAAAATGTAAATTAATCATTAGTCATAAATAATTATATAACGATACACAAATAACATATCCAAACATAGTTTGCTCCTTTATGTTTACAGAATAACTCAAATGCATCAATGTTTACAATTAAGATTTTTGAAACATATAATGTTTTAATTTGTTAATAAAATATTTTGTCTACAATATTTTTTACTTTTAAATATTATTTATTTCTATTTTAAGACTTACAGATATTTATCGACCCTGAATTCTCACATTATTAACTCCTTTCTGGTCAAAATTATATATTAGCATTCAGATAACAAGGTTAATTTGATTATAAAAAAAATAAGAATTAGAAGTTTATTTTCTTAATTTTTACTATTTTGTTTTACAATTGCTTAAATCTCTTTCCTTTTTTGGAATAATTTTTTCTAACGATAGCTATATTTATAAATTCAATGATATTTTCTTATCTAAACTGAAGTATGAGGGATTATTGAAGAATAGCCATGAAAGCCCAGAATAATAATCAGGTATGCCGATTCTTAAACACCAAATTTGCTTCAAAGAAGAATATATGAACATTCCTTAACGTCTTTTTTTGGTCAACAGTTAGAGTCGAAAAACCCATTGAAATAAAAATTATATCTAAGGGTACATGTCGAGGTTATTGAGTTATAATAGTTACCCTTCATTTGTATTATCTTTTAAAAGACGAAATAAATAGAAAATCCCTTACACAAATTGATGAGTATATTGAACGGAATATACTGCCATGTATAATGAAATGAATAACAATTCATTTAGTATTAAATGTTTATTTAATGTTTCATGTTTTCAAAATACTTCCGCTTACTAGTTCTTGAATGTAATGCTGATTTTATGAATATTCCGTTTCTGTTTTTAGATTTTATGATTATTTGAACAATAAAAATTTAAGCAGACTTGATATAATCAGATAAAAATATACTGAAATAGAAAGTATTTTAAAAAGTATCAACAAGAAATTGTGCTCAAAATATCATTGATTTAGCAATAAATAAATAAAAATAAAATAAAATTCCACATTATTTGGTCTACTTCGTAATTTCACATCTTTTCATTTCGAATTTTTCTTTCATATCTTATTATTATTATAATGTATTTGAATAGTAATTCAAATAAATACAAAAAAATATTAAAATAAAATAAAAATGAATTAGTTAAAAGTAGTATAGAAAATAATATTAAAAAAAAAGAATTATAAAATAATTAATAGCAACGAAAAGAATAAATAATTATTAAGCCTTTTTAAAGAATGGAAAAAATTAAATAGAAAGGAAACAATGAAATTTTTTATGTATACCTAATTATATAAATAAAGAACATGAAACAAAACATAAAAGAGTTAAATTACATATAGATTGACCGAAAAAATATTATACCTAACAATTATGGCTGAAAAATAAAAAATAAAATCATAAAGAAAAGAAAGTACAGAATCTGAAAAATCAATGATAACCAAAAAGAAAAACCATATAGAAAATGAAATATAACACTTTTAAATTTTGTATGTGGCTGAAAACATACATGCTTCGTTAAACTCGTTTAATTAGTCAAAGTTTCCTAAACTTAAAAATGTTACAAAACGAAATGGTACATGGCTGAAATTTCAAACTTTTAAAGATACAAAAGGAAGTTTAAGTAAAATACGTATGCAGAAACAAATATGTATAAAGAAGATATTTCTGTATTTCATTAACAATGAAAACGGTCGATATATATATAAATTAGTAGTGTTGACGTTAATTTTCCATGGGCGCCTAGAGCGCGGAGCGCTATTAAAGCCCAAATCTTGTGTCTATTTAGTTGCTTTGGGTGATTTGGATTTTTCATTCTTCTATGTAGCATCAGGAGAAAAAGAAAGTTCAAAAAGAAATTACTAGACAGAAGATTACTACTTATATATATATATATATATATATATATATATATATATATATATATATAATTAGAATAATTAGTAACATCGGCCATCCCACATATATATAAAGACTTTCATTTTAAGTAATTATTTTATTGTAGCGGGGAGAGAGAACTTTTCTACGTGGCAGGAGTTTATAACTCCATCTTTTGACACAAATTATGAGAGCAAGAATGTTAATGCAAGGGAGGGCGTTTCGCTGTGTTTTTAGCAGGGAAATTTCACTCTAAACGTCATAGAACATGTTGTATAGGATTAGGGATTCTGGAGAAATATCATAATAGACAGGGAGTGTGAAGATTATTTCGACAGATTTACTATCGTAAGAAAAAGGGAATAGACACATTTTATGAGTGCGAGATCTAATAAATAAAAGGATAATTTGGAAGAAGATTAGGAAATAAGAATGAACTCTTTACTTTTGAGTAAGAGAATGGGATATAATATATAATTAATTACTGAGAATTTATTGAATTAAAGTTAAATATCATTACTCACACACACACGCATATATATATATATATATATATATATATATATATATAATTATATACTCATTGGCATAAAAATGTTCGCATCAAGAAATAAGAGTGGGATTGTTACGAAACTTGGCATGAAGGTACGCGTCAAACGGATATGTAAATTATTAGAAATGCAGCGGAATTGCTCATTGCATAATGCCACTAGAGGACATTTAACTTCGTTTTCCTTGGTTTATAAAACAGGTAAGCAGAGCTTATTTGCTTGTATTTAATCTGTTGCAGAGGGACGCTTTTTAACTAGAGATAGCATTACGCCCCCATCGGAGACAATATGAGCTGTTGTTAGAGCATGAGAGGAGAAGAATCATAGGGATGGTGGAAACTTGTTGGTCAGCTAGGCGAGTAGCTCGCCACATAGGCCGTTCTGACTTAACTGAGAGAAAGTTTTGGGGCTAGTGGATACGAGAGAGAGACCTTTTACACAGCGACCAGGCTTAGGATGCCCTTGACAGACCAATATTCGAGAAGAACTTAACATCATACGACACGCATGCACAGCGCCAAATATCTCATTGTCCATCATCCATACGTAGGCAGCACCTTCACTATAGTTTATATAGATGTACATAAAAAATTTGGGTATTTTATGTTTATGGTAGAATGCATTTGTTTATAATAGCTAGAAATCTAACTTAAAACTGTAAATAGTTTTAATTCAAATCTTTGAATTTTTAACAAGTTCTATTATGCCCTTGATTGCTAATATTTATACGCCTTTATTTCTAATAGAACTAATAGAACTTTGTTAATTTAATACAAATATAATGTATTATATTTATATTAAATTAGCAAAAGCCAAAAAATTATTACAAATCAATTAAAAGCTTCATACCTGAAAGAACTTAATATGAATATATATGTCTGGCAAAAATTGGTACCGAATTTCACTCCATTTGATAATGGAAAGTCATTTGTACGAGATAAACTTTATATGTGAAATATTTATGACCAAATTTGAATTTTCCTCCCTTAATGTTTTACATCTTAGATTTTGAGTTCGAGCAAATTTATTAAAACTGTAATTATCCAAAAACAATAAATTGACTAAATGGTAATTCATCATCGAGAAATACCCAATACCCATGGAAACACCATGTAACAAATAATTAATTAGAATTATTTCCCAAGTCAAAAGAACTTCTGTAGAGGAAGTTCTTTGTTTCTTTGAGGCACAAATTAGGCACACACGGTTCCGTACAGTCAATTAAATCGAAGCAGAAAGCGACTTCAATAAATATTCAAGATCTCGGCTCATTATCTAAGCTCATTTTCTCATTATCTCGGCAGACATAGATTCTAGTTTATAAAAAAAAATAAAATTTTAGAAAGGAGATTTTATTTGTTAACTCATATTTCTTTAACTTTATTTTCGAGGTGTCCATAACTTACGAAACTTATTTTATAACATAGAGTGATAGTGCTTACTAAAAACTTTGAGGAGAGGGATGGGATCAGAGAAGCTTAAAATTTAAAAATTATTAACGTTATCTCAGTAGATTCTATTCGAATATTTTTAACCATAAAGAAATGAGGTGTATAGCATGATGAGAGCAAAGATTTTGATTAAATTGTTATTGACCAATTTCTTTCAAACTATCAATTTAATTCAATACATAAACTTCAATGTTGGCTCTTGTTTTAAATCCTAACAATTAATTTTTTGATATTTTCATTTAGTATTGGCAAAATTATTGTATAAGTATTAAGAATCAATATTGTAACTCTATTGTATTACGAGGGCGGTGTGTTAGGAATGGGAAAAAAGGTATCAGAGAAAAGACAACTTAGTGCAAAATTCTCCAATTATCACTTATCCTTTTCCTTCCAAGAGCATGTAAAATGTCGTCGCCTCAGCGTTTCCAGCAGATAAGTTGCTTACGCGTTTTTATTATGATTGTTTTGAAACTTTTGTTTTGATTGTTGTTTGATTTCCGGTGTATAATTTGAGTCAAATTCTCATAGATGGTGATATTCTGACGAAAAGTGACCACAACAATTCGACGTTCAACCAGTCAAATTTTGATTTGTCAGCAAAATCTAACATTTGAAGGAGTTATTTTTGCTCCGTTTAACAGATGGTAGCACAAAATGGTAACACCAACTTATCATAACAACTATATTTGTTTTCAAAAACAGACACAGTTAAGTTAACCAAAGTTTTTTAAAAGAAAAAAAAAGAGAAATATATCATATTCACTATATTCATATTTTAATAATAAATCTAAGTACGTACTAAGCGCAGAACTATTTATTTTCAATATAATGAGTTCGTAAGTTGCTAAGCAAAATACTATAAATTATCATGCACCAAAAGCCCTAATTAAGTCCTTTTTAGGAACAATACTTGAATTTGTATGGATCATTTGCACTGCACGGAAACGATTTTGCTGTCAGTTTTCTATGCATACATTCGACGAGTATATCCTTTGCGCCTATTTACATATACTGGATATTATTGAAACTTTACTCTTGCTTTGGCTCGATTTTTTCATAAATGCAGAAGATTTCCCAAAGTAGTCAAGACAATTTTATGCCATTCCTTCAAAGTGCTTCTAGAACATGTGGAGCCCGGCTTACTAAAGCCTTCTTTTTTTAATAAAAAAATTTAATAAACTAAATAGAAAAATCTCCTTTGTTGAAGCATTAGAGTTTTCTTGATAATATTGACAGTTTACGTTAACAACACTCGAAATTGTTTTCAGTTTTATAGAAAAATTCTCTGCCAAAATCAAGAATCCTTTAGGAAACTCTCCTTCAGAATTGTATCCTTTTTTTTAGGATTCTTTTCTTTTATAGAAGAGTAGAAAATCGGTTTTGAAAATTGAAATCACTGAAATAAAGCCTTTTATGAATTTTCATGACAAACTTCCATCTATTGTCAGCTAAGTTGGTTTCTTATAGATGCAGTTAGAATTTGCTTTGATAAAAGCATTAGAAATCTAGGCTTATTCAATTTTTAACTTAAAAACATTTTTGAATAATTTTACATTAAGTTTGAGGTGACATTCTAAGTCTATTCTTTTTTTTTTCAATTCTTTTTTGGTTAAAAAGGTTTCCTTTACAACTTGACAACCTTTATGATTTAATATTTTTAAAAAATTTTTAATAAGATATTTCAGGTTTGTTTATTCAAAAATTCATCTAACATTTATTTTTCCTTTACAGTTCTACATATTTGAGTTCTTTTCTTTGAAGCAATACAGCCGTAATAATATGAATACTTTTCCATAGAAAAAGCATTTACATAGCTCTGCAATCTTCTGTCAATTCTTCTAGCCTTTTTTTTTTTTTTTTTAATAACGTGCTATTTTATAAGTTTCTTATCACAAATTTCAAAGAAAAAAAAATCTAGAATACAAAGTTAGAAAATAGTTGCCATGATAGGGAAAAGCGAGCTTCTGTACAAATCCCTTCAATTGATGTTTTACATAACTCACTCATTCTTTCCACCTTTTATTCACTCACTCCATTCATTCAAATATTCAATCACTCATTCACTCATTCATTCTGTGACTCATTCACTCATTCGTTCATTTAATTGCACACACTCACAATCACTTACTATTTCATTCATACATTTCCTCACTCCTTCATTCACTCATTCACTCGCTGCCTCACTTATTCAATCACTCCCGCACTCGTTTATTCGTTGTCTCATTGATTTATTCATGCATTAACTCATTTATGCATTCTATCATGCATTCATTCACTCATTATTGCAATCATGCATTCATTCACTTATTCAACTACTCATTTATTCATTTATTCTCTGACTCAATCATTCTTTTACTAGCGCATTAATTCATTCACTCATATACTCCCTCATTAACTCTTTTATTTATTTATTCTTTAAAGATCGTATAGAAAAAACTTTCAGAAAATATCTTATTTTTAAAAGTGTTCGGATGACCATTTTGTCACTAAATAAAACATTAGACCCTTGGGAGGTTATAAGAATTGTTTGTAAAATTTTCATAAACGTTAAAAAAATCATTTTAACACATTTCTTGTCTTCTATTCACACTTTAACTTAAAACCTGAAATAATCTTTTTTATAGAAATATATAAATAATGTTAAGTGTATGCTAAAAGTTGTATATGTGTGTCTCTCAAAAATGGTATTAGAATTTGAAAATAAGTTGTTATTATCCATTTGATAATTTGTTTCCTTTTAACTTTATGAATTAAAATACGATATTTTGTAATAATGAATTATGTAAAAAAATAAAAACTTAAGGGGACTAAATATCCTTTAGATAGTTTTAATTTACTCACTAACACGAACGAATTTAATATCAAGAATAATCCATAAAAAAGAAAGGGCACCACATATGAAATGTACTTGTTTAATCAATTCTGAATAATATACAATGATCTTAGGTTCATGGAGAAATATGTTTACAAGTTATTATATTTAATGTATAATGCTTAAGATTTACAAATATAATTCTAACTTTCATCATTTTCTCTAAGCACTGTAATTTTTTAAAACAACGTTCGAATGCTTTTTATTACTGGTACAGTAATAAAACTTTATAAAAAAACAGAAGATAATCAATTTGATGTCTTTAAGAAATAACATAATTAATTTTATTTTTTAATCACTTCATGTAATTCAAAAGTGAGTTAGGAGGACAATTTGAATGGATAGTATTAAAACATTTCTCAATATTGTTTTTCTTAAAATTGTTTATTTATACCAAATTGATTGATTTTACTGTCGATAATTCTTCACAATTTATTGTTATACCAAAACGTTATTTGCCATTTTTTGATTCTCCATTATGATTCGTCAAACGTATCTCCAATAAAACTTATTTGCATAATCATTTTTAAATATTATACAAATGATATTTGATTTATGGAAAAGTTTCCCTGAATCGAAAAAGTTAATATTAGGTCTATATTAACTGTAAAAATAAACACTATCAATCCTAGTTTTACTTCCTTGAAAACGATGTTCAATAGCTATGGTTTTCTGAACTGTTGTTTTTAATATAATTCTCCTTTTATTATTGAAATATTAATTATGACTTTTTCATGTGACTAATTAAAACATATGTGTTTTAAATTATACGGTAAGAAAATTGTTGAAACCATATCAGCGATACTTTTGAATTCAATCAAAATTTATAAATTTTTAGAATAAAATAAATTTATTTAAGAGGCTGGTTAACTACCATGGAGGTTTAAATACATTGACTTACCGTAGTTAAAACCGCTTCTTAAATGTTTTGTGATAGCAATAAGTATAAACTATTTGAAATAATTACGCTATGAGAAAGTATTTATAAAAATGATTAGTCATTTCTTCAATAAAAGCCTTTTTTTCACATTTACACTTAAAAAGAAACTAAAACTCCAAACATTCGACAGTTGAAATATTTTGAGACTTTTGTCTGCTGCATGCAATTTTATATTAAGTATTCCACAAAGCTCCGCGTCCATTCACCGAAGCTTTAGTATCGCTTTATACTTTATTTTTTAATACAAATATAACGGATTTGATAAAATTATAGGAAAAAAGGCAAGAATTTAACTTTGAAAATAAAGCCTGACAAACAAGGTTGTGGAAGCTGTCTTTTCGTTGGACACTTATATTACATTTTAATCATACACTACATTGTTTCAACATTCTCAGACGACAGAATAGTAACAAATTTAGCAAGACGCGTTGCTTTAAGTATTAAACTTCAGAAATAAGTTCACACATGTCAGGTAACAAAGTATCGTTAACACATATAACGCACATTAAAAATACTAATTATTTACATACATTTAGAGTTATGAATTAGAAATTCAAAAAAATACAAAAAATGCTTAATACAAAAGCATTTAAAAGGCTGACTTGTTAACTTCCTTAAAATTATTCAATAGCGAATACCGTTTACACATCAGACAACAGTTATATGAAATTAATGTTTAACATGCATTTTTAATATTAAAATGAATAATCACAACGAATATGTCAATGATAGCTCAGTACTATGAGAAAATATATATATCCTGTAAGCTATTCATAACTTAATGCATGATTTTAAAATTTACAATAATAATAATAATCAAATATAATCATTACTCAAATATGAATAATTTATCATTATCTACTTGATGTAAAATATGTTTAAATGAACTCGCTACAGGGTAGCTAAAAAAGGACATAATAGGGAACTTGAGATCTCAGAGACCACATTTTGTTGTAATTTTTTTAAAAAATCTTTTAATCAAAATATCATCTTGTTATTCTATTTACATGTTCTTTGACTTTTCAGAAAAAAATGTTTTTACATTTTAATGTGAAATAAAACATTTTTCGATGAAAATTTTATTATTCAGTAAATTTTATGAAATTAATAATAAAAACAAATCTATTATGCATCAATTATTGTGTTTTATTTGTTTAATATGTAAAGCAAATTTCAATAGAGGAGAAATCAATATAGCACAATAAAACATAAATATGCAGACTTTTTTTTTTGCTTAGGGGAGGGTCACAAACTGTTCCCTTATCCACTGATTGGAACCACATAATTTAAATCGATTTTTCCGTGGCAGTATTTCACAGAATGATTCGCTGATTCTCGCACGAAAATTCTTTGTTATCTGAAGAAATTGACAAATTTGTAGAGAGAGACTTTCACTACAAAATCTTCTTCGCTGTCATCATCTCCACTAAAATCTCTTTCAACATCATCCTGAATCTTTGCAGCTCTGCTGCGTAACACTGATCTGATCAGCATCGACGCTAGTCGGGCTTAACTTCAGATCCATGTGTACTACAGCCGAATATTGTAACACTGAAAGAGAGGTGCTATCTCACTGCCCGTGTTTGAAGAATGCGATGAAATTTCAACCTGATGAACGTGCCCAAACATTGTGACAAGAGGGATAATGTTCAAGGACATGGAACAGGAAATTAGAAGAAATCTACACAACTGGTCTAAGCGCGTATTGGGGGAGAATTATGTTGAAGGGTCAGTGAGATAGCACTTCCCCTGTTACGGGTTACGAATGACTTATCTCAAAAGTTTTATGAGGAAAAAATTGAAGTTTTACTATCGGAAGACTTATATATTCGATTGATTTTTTCTGAGAAAAATTTCGATTGATTTTTTCAGAGAAAAATTTCGATTGATTTTTCAATTGATTTGCTTCTTTGAAGCTGTGAAACAAAAAGCGACACACGTCTTGAAAGAGCTTACAGAAGACTTCCAGCACTGTTTCGAACATAGGAAGATTCGCATGGAATTTTGAACGGATAGAGGAAGGCTATGTATTGGTATATTGAAAGTGATAATAAATAAATATGTATGACCTCAAAACGAAATGTTTCACAGCGTCTCCCATTATTTAATAGCCCCACCTTGTGTAATAAACTGTATATGATATTCTTTTAATGTATTCTTTGCTCTAATTTTAAGAGATTTTGGATTGTTTCGTAATGATATTATCAAGTCGTGATGTTTTTGTCAAATATTTGTAAACACTTGGAAGCAAGCTTCAGTGAAGTAAATGCTATATTGATCTTTTCCCTTTCTCATGGGGTTTACAGTCCGGTAAAGACAGGTGACGTGCCCTAAGATACATTGATGATCCTTTTATATTTTTCAACCTCCTTCTTGTCAGACAATTTGTATGGTTTTCCCATTTTCGTAAAGCCTCTAGATCCCTGTAACACTTTGCTGAGAACAACATAGCCATTTCTGACTCAAGTGCCATTAAACTTCGGCCTTACTCACTCACGCTCATTCATTGAAGTAAATATACGTGTTGAATATCCACTTATTTGGGAGTCATATTTAAAAATACTCGTTAATTTTGCGTGAAATTATTTTTCTGTTTGGAAACACTTATGGACACGAATTGTTGTTTGTTCATTTTTTTAAAATAAAGTAAATATCCTTAGAATTAACAACATTCACCTTTGGTCACGTTTGAAATTTTCTTTTTTACAGCTCCAAGTTGTTATGGAAATTAGTATGTGAAGAAACTTTCTAACAAATAACTTAATTTAAAGGTATAAAATGTAATACCATCTTGATTATGGATGACATCGAAAATCAAAAATCGTCCCATACTGGAACTCGTCAATGTATACCATCCCTTCATAAGAACCCTCCAGTTCCATACGAAATAACACATCTTTTCTAGTCTCCGAATGAATTTAGATGTATATATATGTCTAATTAAAATCAACACTGATTATTTTTGTGTAATTATCGCAACCTTTTTCCCCTTCCAAATGTGAAGTTCTAAAGATAATTCTTAGTTTTTTACTTGTATGAAAGGGATTATACTTATTTCTACAAGTGTGATTTTTTTAAATCTAATACTATTTCAAGTACAATAAATTTAGAATAATTATTTGTTTATTTATTCAATATGCTGTTAGACTACCCTCCTAGTTTTCCCCACTTAATATTAGATCTATTTTAATAATCAATTTGCAGTTAAATGTTTTTCATCTGTTAGGCGGATTTGATATATTTCTTAGAAAAAGTTAACAACATTTTTTTTTATTATTTGTTCTTTTAAGTAATAGATATGTTAGAGTTAACTTATGCGAGTTAAGATATACTATTGATATTATTTACTAGGTATCTAACATGATTGGAGATTTTAGAATTTTTTGTATAAGTACTAAGAGTCATTCAATTTAATTTGAACTCCCACATCTGAAACTACGTTTTCGGAGTTTCAATTGTTTCTCTTTAAGTATAACAAATGTAAATAAGCATGAAACTTAAGAGCAGATCGATCGCTTAGAACTGATACCTAAATACATCGCAGCCAAACTATGTGCAGCTATATTTATATGCATAATCTTATTTGAAAAGTCTGAATCCCAGCTTAAGATAGCAACATAATTTATCCTTTAGCCGAGGGCATTTCTCTTCGCGTGCAGTACAGAAAGCTTTCGACTGCAGATCACTTAATTTGCATTCCTAATCCAAACAATATTAATTGATTCACCAAAATATCGGATGCTTTAAGCTTCCGCAAATGTTATCGCTAACTTAATTCTTTACCCAAAGCGCTCGACCATTAAAACCTGCAACGTTAAGTTTTAGATTGTTATCAATATCCCAATAGCGAGAGATCTAGTTACTCAAAGAAACGTTTTTGCTGCCGTTACATTATAGTTAATTCAACTTTATTGATACTTTAATTGATTGGTAATCAAATTAATGATAGCAAGATTTTGTAACTGGGATTCTTTAAATCTGTTTGAGGATAAATAAGCCTAAATTACCATTGGTGCTTAGAAAAGTAAGGATTAGATCTTAAATTAACAAAATATTTGTTTTTAAATCACATTCCATCTATTTAAAATTGTGTGAGGTCTCAAAATGTTGTAAAGTTCAGATATTTTAAGATCTTTCAACAGTTTTATTGAATATTTCAAATTCGATGTACAGTTAAGGAAGATTTACAAAGTTATAGTATCTAATATAATTAATAATATTTTAAAATATTTTTTCTCATTGAAGAGTGGTTAAAAACTGGAGGAATTTTTCAAGCTGAACATTAATTTAATTTTATTGAATAGATTTTGATGTTATTAATATCGAATTGCAAATTGCTATTTAATTTATAAAATAAGTAATTTACTTAATTTTATTACAGTAGTTATACTTAAAAAATCAAGAACCACGCCGCTTACCTTCACATCTGATACATTCGAATAACTGTTATAACTTAAACTATTAATTAGGGACACTTCTGATAAATATATATATATATATATATTTCTTAATTGCTCGTAATATGATTTAGAATAATTGTAATTATGCAGTGTAATAATTTTTTACTGATACTATTGAAACACGGAAATAACACCTTCATAATTTTATATTATCACCAAGATATTTTAAAACCCTCTGTCAGAAATTTGCTTCTCTGAAGACTGATGTTTATTATTCGGAAGAAGATGATGCAACGATGGCTAAAAACACATGTCGACATCTTCCACCTTATTATTAAAGAATTACTAGTTGTATTAAGAAAAGCTTTATTCGAACTTTAGCACAACATCGGGATTTGTCGCCGAATGTCATACTCTGTCTCGCCGCTCCCCGATCTCTTCTTCCGGATAACATGTCATTGGTTGGCATCGCGTGGAGACGAATTATGTAATCGCTAGTCGAGCCGATTGGTTGAATGCGGTGCGAACATGCATCATTGCATCTGGAGAGGACTGGATGAAACTGGAACGTTACAATTCTTATATAACTATTGTTACATTTACTCTAAGAGCTTTTATAAATTAAAATTTTCGGCAAAAGGTGTTCTGTAATATCAGTTTTTCTATTCATAGTTTTGTACCTTTATAATCAAATGTGCTCTTAAAACTATGGAAAAATGTGATTTAACATCGCCATTGATGCAGTGATTTCGCTTTGTTTCATTTTATCAGTTGCCTCTTGTATTTATTTGTATACATTTGCAATAAATGATATTACAATAGTACATGTACATATTAGCAAAAATAAGAAACTGTTTTCAATTTATCATAAACATTAGTAGATATTTTAAAACCAGTAACTACATATTACTAATAAATCTCTGTAAGCAAAATCTGTCATTTTTGTGAAGGGCAACATTAATTATCCGATTCCATGTTATAATATTGAGCATATTTCTGCACATGAAAAATAAATAATTAAGAACCTAATTTCCCAATCCCAATTTTTCCATTTTACCCCTTTTTTTAGACCATGGGGCACAATTAATAAGTATGTAACTTGAAAGAAGAGTCACAATAAGCTTGGTGAAATGTCATTTCATTTACTTAATTCAAAAGTATTGAAAACAAAGATTCATTTGAATTATGTTGACAATGTTTCGATTTAAGTGGCACTTTAAAATATAGAAATCATTAATAATTAAAATTTTATTTCAAAACTAACAATATTAGAAAGATCAAAGACAATCATAAAATTAAGTTTATTTTTTTGTCTTTTCTAGTACCTATGTAAGATCTGGGATTCTCCTTTAGTCTTATCTATTTCGGAGAGAATATTTTTAGCAGATCTGTTCGAAGAATTGAGCCGATAGAATTAGTAAATCTGCATCTGGTCGTATAGACAAGAGATTAACTCCATTTCTGAATCCTTTTAAGTGAGTAAACAACTTCTAAGTCCGATTAGTTCTGATTAATATGTAAATATTTCATCTGAAATCTTAAAGTTTTCTGAAACTTCGCTTGCTAATATTTGTAAATTACTTAACCTAATTCGAGATTCAAATCTGTATCGGCCATTAGCAAATGTTATACTTGTCAATACTAGTTAAGTGCAATTGAAAATTTAAAATTTGGTTAAAACAGAATTTATTAAAAAAGGTTTGTCTATATCTCTTATTACTTAACATTAACTATTTATTACATACAGTAACGTAGAAAAATTCGTTGTGGTCCATGGGTTGGCAAGATTGACTTACGTTACATTTTTTTCAATTTCTTTTTATAGGAAGGTCTTAAAATTCAATTATTATATACATTGATTTATTAAACAAAAAAGTGTTCTTAAGTGTTTTTCTTTAAAGTTCAATAACTATTTTGATTTACATTTCTGTAATAATACATGCAGAAATCTAATTCTCCTGCAGTGCTCCGATCAACCCCAGGTGTTAAATGAAGCAGAAAAGAAAAATGATTCAACGTGTCATTTTAAAAGTTTACGAAGTTCCCTAAAATACTAGATATTTCCATTACAAAATCAGAATTGCGAAAACAAATATGACCGGTTAGTACTATACTATACTCGTACAAATTAATTGGGACAAGCAATTTTTTTATGTGTCTGAAACCACTTGAAACTGATTTCATATGAATACTGCGTGTGAACCATTTCAAATCAGATTTATCTGCTTAGAATGGGTGTGACTGATCGACCTAAATCATTTTAGAGTAGAAGTACTTACCTATTCTTCAGTTGTGAGCCTTTGAGTGAGGCAGTTAGTTGTTAGTATTTACTCTCTCTTTCTTAAACTTGTTCAAAAATGAATAAGTACTTAGGCATTGCATTCTATGACAATTAGAGAAACAGCTTCTGCAGTTGGTGTAGGAAAATAAAGTGTTTCAAGAATCCCAATTTCATTCAAAGAATGCGTATAAACCTCTCCAAAAAGGAATGGATGATGTGGGCGCAAGCGGAAAACTACTGCAAAAACTAGTACGTTTATAAGAAATAGCTAAATTAATCCAAAGAAAACAAGCTCAGACCTTCCAAGGAATTTATTGGCATCTGGTTTTGATGTGAGTAGCTTAACTGTACCGCGTAGATTTCTGGACGCTGACTGTATGGCAAAGAGACCAACGAAAAAACAAATTTTATCTAACAGGAAGAAAAAGTTTAGCATGGGCAAAAAAAGAACTAATCATGGACTGCTGATGACAGGAAGTAAGTAGTTTTCAATGGTGAAACTCGTTTACTTGTGCTGGGATACATTTCAGATGTCATGAGACGGAGTGATTATGAACCTTTGAGATAGGACCGTATCCAACAATCTTTAAAACAGCAGCCGAAGCAGATAAACATCTAGGTACTTTTCACTACAAATGGGATTAGAAGCTTATTTCCTATTCAATGCATGATGAATTCTACTAAATATATCGAAATATTACGGCATAGGATAGTTTTATTCAAGAAAATCTTTAACGGAACATTTCAACAAGAATTGGTTCCTTGTCACAACTCAAAACTGGCAGAATTTTATGCTGGAAAATCAAATTAAAGTGCTTTATTGGCCTTGCAATTCACCAGACCTAAATCCCATTTAGAAGTTATAGAATGTTGTGAATATGCTTTTATCATATTCAGATTATGTATAGTTTTTTTCAATCAAAAATGAAACTTTAAAATACGAAAGATTAAAGTTAAAGATGTATTATATCTAACGGATTTATCTAAAATATTTAATAAAAGATAAATAATTTTATGACAGATATTAATAAATATAGAAGTTTTACTATTTTCAAATGATACTTTTTGAATAAACTCATCACTAGGTTTTTTACAAGTGCGTTTAACAATGAAGTAAACTAATTTTTTTCAAAATATTTTCTTTAAATAAGAATGAAAATATATATGCCCGAAAAATACGGAAAAAGTCATTGTATCTTTTTTTAACGTAAGCGATCCTCAAGTTTAAATTATTTAACATTATATAATTTAGCGGAAATAATGATAAATTATAATAAGTTACACAATTTAATACATGATTGGAGTGTCCTTTTTTTTTTATGCATCTTATGATACAAATTCAAACAAATGAATTCCAAGTTAAATATTTTTCTCGTGTTCCTGTCCAATATCCCCAATGTAATGCTTTGGTATTTATCAATAATTCCTCTTCAGAAACTAATCAGAAAATGAGATATGTACTAGATATCTAATTATAAATATTTGTTGCCTTTTATTCCAGTTTTCATCGCTGAGTCAGACTAGATTATTTAGTTTTATGACAAGCTATATCCTAACTTTATTTATTAGGGTACGAAGTATTTCATCAGATGCTCGTAATTCAAAAGCAACGATAATATCCCCTTCAAACAAGTTACTGTTTCTCTAATTCAACGAAAAAGAGGGAAAAGGAATAAATAATGTTACTCAACTTCAGACATAATTGTTGTGATTATCTCTTCTTTTAATCCTCTCTAAAGATAGTTAATCATATTTAATTATCTAAGGAAACATAACTTCACTAAAAGTTTCGCAGTGTTACATTAATTAGTTCTCTTTTCAAAGAAAGAAATCTAAAACCTGTTTATCACATAAATATCTTCTTTGAATTTACTTAAAGCATAATCATCTAATGCATTGATTGCATTGTCAGGAAGGAAAGCTTACGGTAGCAATAAATTTCGACTAATACTAAAAGACAGCCGGTTGACATGATTTTTTTAAAATCATGTTCATTATATTCCTTATTTTGCCGATAGTGCCTAATTTTACCAATCTATGTAAACATAATCTAACATAAAATCTAACATAAAAATGTCTGCTTCATTTGCTGTGAGCCTTGTATTATTGTATTTTATCGTAAAATATTACTCAGTGGATTCATGAGCGGGGTATGAATGAAAAAGAATAGTTGAATTTTGTATTCTCTTATAAGCATATGAAATGACGTTCTTGTCAATATTCCCCACCCCCCAACATTGCATATTGGTTGCAGGCAATGTGTTAGCAAACCACAAAAACAAAATGATGTGCCCAACCTAATGTTTCTGAGAAAATCGCATTTAAAAAATCCCGTAATTCTTTAAATACACTTATTTCAATCATTTTATTTGGATGGGTTGCTATGGTTCCTAGATTATCTTTACAGTCTTCTTTATAACTGTAACTGATTTAACTTTTAATTAATGCTTAAAATTTAATTATTCTTCTGTATTAACAACATAAAAATCTGATATATGTATATATATATATATATATATATATATATATATATACGCATGCACACTCACACACACACACATATGTATATATATATATATATATACCGAATTGTAGTATAATTCAGGTTTGTTTCATTTATAATGTATTTTCAATACAAATTTATTATTTGATTTAATTTATTCATGTATCACTATTTTTTTGATAAGGAATAAAGCACAGAGATTTGATACAGACTCTTAACATTTAGAATTAGTATTATATTTATAGATTTTATTTTGCAATTCTAGCCATAAATCTATGTTATAATTACAGATTTAAGGATAGAATTGAATACATCCTTAACCCGTAACAGGAGAAGTGAAAAAGTAGGGCATGACAAAGGAGGTACGTTCTCAGAAACTGCGCTTCGTTATAATTTCTTAAAAATCGTTTATTTAAAGTTTCCTCCTGTTGTTCAACTTGGATAATTTTTGAACTTTGAACCTTCAGATAAAGAATGCTTTTACATTTTTAAGACGAATAAAATTTTTGCTAGAAAATTTTTCCAGATCCTTAAATTTCCAGAATTTTTTTTTCCAGATCTTGTGAAAATTACATACTGCAGCAAATTTCCTAAAATTAACAATTAAAATAAATATATATGTATTAATTATTATGTTTTATTTATTTTAAACGTAAAGTAAATTTCAATAGTGGAAAATTCACCATTCAGAAAAATTTTGATAGTACCTGAACCCTCTGTATTTCTGGAATTTTCTTGTTTCAAAGAATTTAGTCCACGCCTCCTTCAGCACATTCATTGCATTACTTCTAAGTGTATTCCAAATAAACTGTGTTAGGCCAGATAAATATGAATAAGATTTACTTTATTTTCCTTCCTGGGGCACAAATGACATGTTTTACTTGATTTTAATTTTGTTTCCCTTCTGTGTATTGCTCCACATTCTGAGCTCATCTTGTTTTCGTAAAATACATTAGTATTTGTATACTAAATTTGTGCATTTTACAATTATGCGTCAAAAGTTCACGAATAAAGAAAAAGTTTCATAAATTTTATTGGTTTGGAATCATCAATTTTCCCGCGATGTTTCATCCTAGGATATGTTACTATGCTGTGAGATGGAGTTCTAACTTTTCGATTAGGATCAATGGATGACCATTTAAATCGACTGTTCCTGTCGTACTATTTCGTGTAATTACTTGCTGCTTCTGACTTAGAGAAATCATTGCATTTGAAAAAAATTTCGAATCTGTAGAGTGGGCACTTTATCAAACAAAATCTTCTTCATAGTTATCTCTTTTCCACTAAAATCACTTCGAACTTCATCTAGAATCTTCCGCGAAGCGCGGATCAGATGGATGAATCAATATACTAGGACATAATTTCAGACCGCTGTGTGCTACTGCCGAAAATTTTAGAACTGAAAAGAAGGTGCTGTCTCACAGACCGCTCTTGAAGAATGCGTTGGAATATCAACCGGATGTATGAGCTAAATATTGAAATAAGAGAGACGATGTTTAAGGTCACAAAACAAAGAGCCAGATGAAGAATTCTTTTATTGGAATAAGCATGTAATCGAAGGCTATGGGAGGAGCATTTTGAACTGTCTGTGAGAGCGCATGTCCCCTATAACGGGTTAGCACTAATTTAATTACATTGACGATGAATTCAACCGTCTCAAAAATCAGGCTGCATAAACTAGTTAAAAGTACTTTATTGTAACTAAACGGAGAAAAAAAAACGAATATATTATTTACTAACAATATGTTTTACGTAACGAATTTTTTGACAAAGCACATTATTCACATTTTACAATTTGCGAGCAGAAAAGACATTGATAAGCGATAAAAAATTTGCATATGTTTAAATTGATTTTTGAAAAAAATTAATTAAAAATTTTAAGAAATGGTTACTTCTGAATTTTCTGATTATAACTTTTTAAATCATGTTAAAAACGTAACAAAATTCAAATAATTATGATAATAACAAAATTTCATTTAATTTAATAATTACATCAATGCCATTTAAAGCACAATTTCTTAAATTAAAATCAGATCTACTCAGAGTATGAAAATGATCTTGATTTGAAGATGGTTGCCCCTGAAATTTTACCATTTGAGTATACACTTTTCAATATTATAACTAGAAAATAAAAAAAGAAATAAATAAAAAACTTGTCTGAAAATTTATGAAATTAAGAATACGTGTTTATCTTCATTCATTCCCGAAAGATTAAACGTATGATACGTATATTTATGTATCAAATAATTTGATTTTAATAAAAAAGCAAATGACTGTTTAGCTTATTCTTAAAAATTAACATTAAAAACAGGAAGGGTAAATAGTGAAAAGGAACATTTTGAAAAATCAAATCATTAAATTTTGTCTTCCATCTATTGACGAAAACCTCTTAAGCTTAAGTGAGGGCTAAAGATATATATTTTAAACTAATTTAATTACAAAGACTATTTTAATTGTGTAAGTAAATTTACCAACGAAAACAAATACATTTTAAAGAAAATATCAATAAAAATGTAGGAATAGTTTTGAATAAATGATAAAAGAGCGAAACATTTCGTTGAATATACTTCCGCGAAGCTTTCAGACATCGAGGGCGCAAAGACAAATTGTCAACAGAGCTAGAGTACCTGGATTAAAAACCCAGTGCTGGCAACATTAAAAGTTACTTTAAAGTTTCGGTTAATTATTTTCTATTATAATATCTTAAACGTTTCAGAATATTCCTTACATTGCCAGAACGGGGGTGTTCTGGAATATTCTAATGCAATATATAAACCCATGTGTTCTCGAACAAGAGTACCTGTTCTTGATCTAGCAATAAATCACTTTATTCAGTTATCTATAGTGCTTCCAATTCAACCTGCTCTAATATCTACTTGACAATACAAGAAAAATATACGAAAGTTAGCTAAATTTCTGAAATTAAGGGGAGAGAAATTGATATTGATATAATAAGGGTCTAATACATGTACTCTAAAAAGATACATATTGTTTTAATCCTGCAAAAGTGAGTTAAAAAACTTAATTTAATGATATAAAAATACTTAATATAAGAAATTATATTCTTATTTACTTTCTTCTCGTCCCATACATACCATGCTTTATTCTATTTTCTAAAATATTTCTCGCCATCTTAACAAAAATGAAGACAATTCACTGTACTCCTAATTTAGTTAAACTCTATTTCCTTCATTTAATTTACTCAAGACCATCAGTATATGTCCCATACAGGATCAATAACCGGGGCGAGTAAGGTAAACATCCCTCGAAGGTTTGCGTATTCTTCAGCCCCACCCACTGACCACGTAAAAGGATCTATTTTTCTCAAAGTGGATTACATTGCGGCCCTCCTTCAGTACTCTAATCTGCTTTTCTTACACGCTGCATTAGCTGTAATTAAGGTTCAATTACATAAGAGAGTGTTTGACGGTGTACCTATAACTCCCCTGAGACAGAAGGAGGGTTGTTGACCTCAAGCAAGATTCTGATATTAATGCTAAAGTTAACCTTGTTAGATGCAATGGCTATTGCCCAAATAAGATTAATAGGAAATGATACACTAAGAATTTGATGTAAAATTTTGCTAGACCACTTTAAAGCTTAAAATTTCTTATGAGGAGGATTTGAAAAAATTTCATTAGAGTATATTATTTTGTTATTCAAATAGTGGAATTGCTCCTAACAGAAGTTAAAATAAATGAAATAGGTAGGAAGACTGATAAATAAAAATAAGAATGAAACTGGTTTTTCCCTCTAGAAATACTTAATATCAAAAAAAAAAAAGTTGAAAACAATTTAGTAATTTCAAACAAGATAAAAACAAAAGTCAAACCTGTCATCATTCAAAAAAATGCTGAAGTAAGAAATTGTGTTCTTTATTACTTAATACAATCGCATAGAAAAATAATTTAATTAACGTATTTCAGAAGTAAAGATAATATTTTACCCACTCTAAAATTTTTAAAATGAGGGATTTGATTTGTTTAAACTTTTTTCGATGTAGTTATAGTTTGATTACAATTCCAGACACAATTAGGAATTGAGCCAATCCACTTGTGTAAAGAAATCTGGCAGGACATCATTAAAAAGCTAGAAAAATGATAAATCGAACAATAAATATTTTGATTCCAGTAAGTTTAAAATTTTATCTGTTTATCATATCTATCCATGCAAGCCCCCAGGTTAACGGGACTATCGGTTAAGACCTATAATGAAACTATTTCAAATCTTGTAAAATATGTAGAAACCGATTGCACAGAGAGATACAAGGGGAGGGCTAAGACCATGATTTTCTGAATCGAAATGAAACAGTTTTTCATTACATTTTTAGTGGTATTAATATCCAAATATCGTACAATGTAAAAGTGTTTTCATTTTTGCAGCATGGTTTACAATTTTAACTCGTACCATATCCGATACTATACTTTTAAAAGATTTCTTCTCGTTCTTGGATTTCTACATAATCCATTCAATATTTTGGAAACTATAATGAAGCATGATGCAGTAAACCAAATTGAACTTGAAAATCTATTTAGATATCTAGAATAATACATATTTACTATTTTCATTCAAAATACATATTCACATTGAAATTAATTAGGATGTGCTTGTGGCGAATAATAAATTTGAAAATGATCCAGGACAGCTCAGTATTTAAAACTTCGTTTATTTGTTATTTAATAGAGCATTGCGAAGAGAGAATACCATTATGGTGAATGCAGGTGAGAGAATACCATTATGGCGCAAGAGAAAGGAAATGTCATAAGAGACAAAGTACCATATTATTAGTTATTCATAACTGATACTGATGGGTATCACAAAGTTATTAAGTTTCCTTTGAAGCATATTGATTAAGTATAACTATCGAGTATTCTAATATCCTCTTGGAAGTTTGCAAGGAAGATTCGATCGTCAAGGAAAAGACTATAAAAAACTTTGGTTATTAACAGGATGAACGCAGAAGAGTTCCAGAATAAACTCAGCCCAACTCTAGGCCGTTGAAGGGGAGAAGTGAATCCATGGATGTCCAGGAGAGGAGTAGGATAATCGTCTAATCAACAGGACGGTTTTCTGATAGATAAGGGAAGAACTCATTTTTATCTTCTAGTGTTGTTGCTGTGTTCTTCTAAAGGCTGAATCTGTATAAATACTGATACCGGTGGTATGCACTCAGAATACTCGTAATTTGCATGACTGTGCGCATGTAGAAAGTAATTGTTCTAAAGTGCTGCTTCGTGGCAAGGTGAGAAAGTGCAAGTGGTTTGTACAGCCTCGTTGCATAATGAGAAAGTGGCAAGCAATTTAAGGAGGACTGCAACATGTTTTTTAAGTATGTGGAATCTGAGGGAGATTTTCGGAACTTTAAAGAATATTATTATTTATACAATATAACTGTGAATAATAGTTAAATTATCAAAATGTTTAACGATAAATATGTTTCATAATTAAATATTCAGTTCAATTTGTCTTAAAACCTTACAGGTCTGATATAATTTAAGGATAACTGTATTCTTTACAGTTTCTGTAAAGAATACACACACACATATATATATATATATATATATATATGTGTGTGTGTGTGTGTGTGTGTGTGTAAAAGAAGTTTATATATTAAATACACATCTCTCTAATATTTTCTTTTTCTCTAATTACATATTTGAGTTTCACAGTAGACAAGGTAATATATAATTAATTCCTGGAATTTTTTATTTAAAAGGGGGGGGGACGGAAATTTAATTCAGCAATGCGAAAGTGTCATCCCTATTATTGCGGCAGGTAAAATAAACTATTCTCTAAATGTGTTTAGTAAGTTATGAAAAACATTCATTAATGCCATTGAATGTTAGTTACTTTCAGATCTTGCATGTGGTAAAAAAGGAAACTGTCTCATAGAGTCAACCTTCATTTCCATCAACGGTGACTAAGTCCCATTTCTATAAATGAAATGATGTTACTCTGCTCTGGGAGTGGTTAGAATTCCTTTGTATGCTGTTTTTTTTTTCAGCTTTTTCACTCAAGTCAAATTGTTTATTTTTTATGTTATAATAATTTTTTTTTTAATTTCAAGCCATGTTCCACGGAAGAATTTTATTATTCTGATGTAATGTGACCATTTTCCTAAATTAAACAATCTTTATTATACTTTAAATTCTTAAAAATTTAATAGTATTAGTAAGAAATTCCAATCTTGAGAAGAGTGATTAGAATGTGGTGAGAGTAGTTTAAAATAATTGGTTTACTTTTTTAGCTGTCAAACTTTAATTATATTTTAATTCAGCACATTATAAAAACATACTTATTTATCGAAAATCTAACCAAGTTAGTACATGTAAGCTTCTCACGCCTTGCAACATGCTGGCATTCTTCTATTCTAATCTCTTCCAAACTATAGTGGAGTGGAATTGTTCCTTTTTAGTTTTCAGTGAAGTTGAGTTATTTTACAATTCTTAGTGAAATTGAGCAGCTCCTTTACAGTTCCTTACTATATTATTAATATTTTTCGGTATGACGAAAATAATTTAAAATGCTAAAAAACACAGATGAATATAAGTTGAACACTTTTTATACTTAAAAAAAATTAAATTATTATAGCTTTTTAAACGTCTTATTGATTTTCATAGCTTTTCTTTAAATATTTTATCACGTTATACTTCTTCATCGGTATCATTTTCTACAAATTACTTTCAAAATTACCTTAGATTCGTAAATAATACCTCTGAATGTTATGAAATTAGAAGTGGAAAACAAAGTAACAAAATACAATTTATGATTTAAACGATCATAATAGGAATTTTCGATAATATAAGAGTTATTTACACCTTTGCAAAATTTTTCTTGTCATGGTGTCGATTCTTTGAATAAATACGTTAACATTTTCTAAAAAAGGAATATCGATTCGCTATAGTAAGCAAAATCAATAGAATGGAATAAATTATTTTATTGAATCAACAAAAATTAGAGCAAAGATCAAAAATGTATATTATGGGTGTTAGAACTTGCTTTTAACTATCAAACTCTTATTTAAATTGCTGACGTTTTCCTGTAGTTCACAAATATGCCCTTTTTGCAGGTTTATGCTAATTATTTTATTTTCAAAAATAGCTTTTTCTCTTAAAAATACGGAAAAATACAGTAGTACCTCCCATGAAAGGACACCTACTGGAGCAGATATTTTACACATTAAATAAAGGAATTCCTTAATAAGATGTAAATAAATACTTATTCTTTTGAGCGGGATCCGAGACTAAAAAAATTGCTCTAAAATAGAAGTGTCCTTAATTCGGAGGAATCCCTTACAAGAAGATATATTACCTTATTTATAAATGAATTAGACAAGAAAGATAAAAGTTTTCTCATGAAAAGAAAAATTATTGGTAATAATACACACCATTCTTTACAATAAAAATCTTATATTTTTACAGAATTTATCCTTCAATTTCAAATATGATATACAATAAAGTACTTTTCCGTCTTAACAATCTTCATTCTATGATACCTACAAGTAGATATTTTATGCTTCAGTTTCATTTTTTGTGGAAAGAATGTTATCTGCCAGAGATAGTTTGGTTGCCGTCTGACAAAATATAGATGAGGTCATTTGGTCTTTTGACATTAATTTGCGGTAGAAGGATAGTCAATCTCTGTTGAAGAAAATATAAAAAATTGCTTTTCGATTTCTTTGGCAATTCTTGACAAAAGAATTAAGATATATGATAAAACTAGAAGCTTAAGCAGTTATAATATTTATTTAGGTACTTCAATAGTTATAACAATAAACATCAATTTTTTTTATTTAATAGACTGAAAACATGAAATATATTATTTATATTTGAGTCTTTAATAATAATCATGCTACAATGAGACATTTTTTTACCATTTACAATAATACCTCAAATTATATATGTATATATATATATATATATATATAAATTTTGAAATTTAAATGTAAATAGACACTCAAAAAAATTACAATCCCAAACAAGATAAGAAAAGAAAACTCAATAATTAGAATTAACATATTAATGAAGGAAACATTAATTTACTCTTGTTCAAAAAGCATGTACATCAAACCAAAATAAATCTACAAATAAAACACTGCAAACAGAGAAAAATAAAAACAAAGATAGAAATTTAATATAAATGAAAAAAAAAAATTACAGGATGTTTTGAAACTCATGGGCAAAAATTTAAGAGATGATAGAAAACATCTAAACAAACAATTTTCACCCTGCAATGCAAAGGCGGAGAGCAAGCGGTGAATCCGTAAACGGCGCTGTAATGGAAAGCAAAAAAAAGGAGCTTTTCTTACACAATATCATTTCAACCACGGAAATTTTAGGCTATGACCTTTTCCTGATTACTGTACGTCTCCAGGCCTTCGAAAATCCACGGCAGTAATGACGTGCAAGAAAACTCGTGCTTTTTGCTTTTCATTACAGAACCGTCTAGCGGTTCACCGCTTGCTCTCCGCTTATGCATTGTAAGGCAAAAATCGCTTATTTAGATGTTTCCTATCACCTATTAAATTTTCTTCCATGGGTTTCGAAACTTCCTGTATACCGTAAATAAATTTACAAAAGGACATAAATAAAAAGAAATCATTTCTATAACAATGACCCAAATTATTAATAGAAGAGGTAAAAAATAGAAAAATTCAAGTATGCTCGGAAGATTGTCATGTTTTTGGGACTGATTGGCACAATGTTGTATTCAGCGAAGAGAATCGCTCCTGTTTTCTGATAATAGTCACCTAGTGAGGTCTGGAGGTGTCGTTGATACAGAATCAATTCGACTTCTGTTGTCGGACGCCGTACTCCTCTTCAACATGACGAAATAGCTGTGGTGTCATGACACGCGACAGCATGTTACATTTGGCACGCATAAGAGGCACATTGGCGGTACAGCGATTCGTTGATGCTGCAGACAATTGTAATACTTTACATTTAGCAGCTGCAAAATGGTATTTTATGCTCCTGATATTTCCTCCATTAAGCATATCTAGGCCGTGACTAACTGTAGTTTACCAGATATGTTCCAGTCTTAATGGGAGGATGAACTATGAAGGATGGACGAGAGCATATGTGCTTTCATACTTCAGGACATTATCTGCATCTAAATAAGTCTGCCCTGTACATCTGCCACGAACCCCGCCTCGAGAGGTGGTGGTGCTTCCTACTGATTTCTCTGAATGCTCAGAGCTGTATTAAAATAATCATTTTGTAAATAAAATCAATTATCAACATATACACTCTCTATATGTGTATCAATTTTCATCGCATTTTGCCTACTCTTTTATGGTTGTGCCTTTTTTGTGTCTGGTAGCATATATTTGAAAGTATATATTAAAATGATTTGTCCTCGTCCTCTTTTAAAATTTATAACACATGATAAATTTTACATCATTCGTGTTTTAAATACTTGGGCTAAATGAAATATCTTTATTCTCATGGGGAAAGTATTCGCTTCTAATAATTATTTGTCATTCCAATTATGTGATAATATATGACTTTTAAATTAAGGAGGACAAACTAACAAATTATTTAGTAATGTAAGAAGCAATTGATAGACATTTAAAATGTAAATTTATTAAGCAAAAACAATTATTTCCGACCCTGATTGTGTAATAAATTTATATTGAAAGAGAAAAGTAATGAAGATAGATTTAATTACATACAGAAGCTCTGCCATTATTATATTTATGTATCTTCAACAGGTCTTCAATTTAAAAAAAAATATCACAATTTTTTTTCTTCTTTTGAAATGGCATTAGCATAGCACGTAAAATATAATCATACTGTTTTTTTTTAATGTATAATAGAAGCTTGAGGGGAAACTATTCGCGTTATGCAAGGGCTTGTAACTATCTCATGAAAGTACTCCAATTTTCAGTTTTGGAATTCTAGGTTATTTAATATAGGTCCATTGAAGAAAAGCAATTTTAATGCTGTGTTTGCTTTGAAATTTTTTGGGGTGAAATCCTTCAAAAAGTATTTTTAAAAGCTTACATTTAAGCGCTCAAAAAACTACATCAACTAATGTTTGCATGTTTCTCAAATGCAAAATATATACTATCTGGAATACCCTGCTTTAAAACTGTATTTTTTTTCTCTTTAAGAAATGATTTTCTGAGAGTTTTTAAAGAAATGATTTTCTGAGCGTTTTTAAGTCTGTTACGTTAGAAAATCCATTAACTCGCTCTGAATGTTACTGAAATTTTAAACATAAATAACATAACTATATATTCAACTAAAATTTATTTAGTGAAAGAGAAGTTGTTAGATTACATTCGGCAAAAAACGAAATGGAAAAAAAAAACGCTTTAAATTTTTTCTTAATATTCTGAATAACTTTCCAATTCTTCGATCATCTATTGATGTCCTTATTAAATAAAAATTATGGTATCAATTAACAGATTAACTTACAAATTCTTAGCAAAATTTTGATTCATTCCAATTTGAAATACAAACGAAACTGTCAGTGAGGTGATAACACATCGATCAATAACTCCTGAGTCTAACATTGAAAACAACATTTTTTTGCAAAATTTTTTTTTATTCATCAACATAACACCTTTTGTTAATCACCTTTTAGGGTGATACAATCGTTCCAACGCTTTT
>BMAW01000123.1:129449-140436 GCA_019974015.1 Nephila pilipes | reverse complement strand
TTTTTGTTGCGAGTAAATAGCGATAAACAGCTTTCTGAATCATCGACTCGTTGCTGTTTTTGTTCCATCGAAAGCAATCGCGGCACCCACTTGGAAAAAACCTTTTTCATGCTCAATTTTTCATGAAGGATAGTAAATACACTTCCATATGATATCTGTGTCATCTCAGCAATCTCACGGAGCTTCACTTTACGATCTTTCATTATAATTTTTGTCACTTCACTCACATTTTCCGGTGTAACGGCTTCCACAGGTCTACCCGAGCGTTCCGCGTCATTTGTGTCGGTACGACCACGTTTAAACTCGGCAAACCACCGACAAATCGTTGCTTTTGATGGACAAGAGTCCGGGTAACATTTTTCAATCCATTGTTTCGCTTGCACGGTGTTTTTACCCATTGAAAAACAATGTTTTATCAGAATACGAAACTCGGTTTTTTCCATTTTTTAAACAAACTACAAAACGACTTTACTCCAACCTCGATAACTCAGCTGTTTCTGGTCCGATCGACTTAAAATTTTGACACGTTTCAAGCAAAGGTTAGTACTCTAGAAAGACCTGGTTACTGGTTTACTACGAGCGCCATCTCTGGGTTAGTCTCGGGAGTTATTGATTGATGTGTTAAATGTATATATATATATATATATAGTCCTCTTTCTCACCAATTGCATTTTAATATTGAAATACATATCACCTCACTAACAATTTCATTTGTATTTCAAATTGGAATGAATCAAAATTTTGCTAAGAATTTGTAAGTTAATTTATTAATTGTTACCATAATTTTATTTAATAAGGACATCAATAGATGATCGAAGAATTGGAAAGTTATTCAGAATATTAAGAAAAATTTTAAAGCGTTTTTTTTTTCCATCTCGTTTTTTGCCGAAAGTAATCTAACTACTTCTCTTTCACTAAACAAATTTTAGTTGAATATATAGTTATGTTATTTATGTTTAAAATTTCAGTAACATTCAGAGCGATTTAATGGATTTTCTAACGTAACAAACTTAAAAACGCTCAGAAAATCATTTCTTTAAAAACTCTTAGAAAATCATTTCTTAAAGAGAAAAAAAAATACAGTTTTAAAGCAGGGTATTCCAGATAGTATATCTTTTTGCATTTGAGAAACATGCAAACATTAGTTGATATAGTTTTTTGAGCGCTTAAATGTAAGCTTTTAAAAATACTTTTTGAAGGATTTCACCCCAAAAAAAATTTCAAAGCAAACACTGCATTAAAATTGCTTTTCTTCAATGGACCTATATTAAATAACCCAGAATTCCAAAACTGAAAATTGAAGTACTTCCGTGAGACAGTTACAAGCCCTTGCATAACGCGAATAGTTTCCTTTCAAGCTTCAGTTATACATTAAAAAAATCAGTATGATTATATTTTATGTGCTATGCTAATGCCATTTCAAAAGAAGAAAAAAAAATTGTGTTATTTTTTTAAATTTAAGACCTGTTGAAGATACATAAATATAATAATGGCAGAGCTTCTGTATGTAATTAAATCTATCTTCATTACTTTCCTCTTTCAATATAAATTTATTACACAATCAGGGTCAGAAATAATTGTTTTTGCTTAATAAATTTACATTTTAAATGTCTATCAATTGCTTCTTACATTACTAAATAATTTGTTAGTTTGTCCTCCTTAATTTAAAAGTCATATATTATCACATAATTGGAATGACAAATAATTATTAGAAGCGAATATTTTCCCCATGAGAATAAAGATATTTCATTTAGCCCAAGTATTTAAAACACGAATGATGTAAAATTTATCATGTGTTATAAATTTTAAAAG
This sequence comes from Nephila pilipes, assembly GCA_019974015.1. NCBI lineage: Eukaryota > Metazoa > Arthropoda > Arachnida > Araneae > Nephilidae > Nephila > Nephila pilipes. The sequence continues at coordinate 138,624 of BMAW01000123.1, read as the reverse complement.
AGGAAGAGGACAAATCATTTTAATATATACTTTCAAATATATGCTACCAGACACAAAAAAGGCACAACCATAAGAGAGTAGGCAGAATGCGATGAAAATTTATACACATATAGAGAGTGTATATGTTGATAAATGATTTTATTTACAAAATGATTATTTTAATACAGCTCTGAGAATTCGGAGAAATCAGTAGGAAGCAGCACCACCTCTCGAGGCGGGATTCGTGGCAGACGTACATGGCAGACTTATTTAGATGCAGATAATGTCCTGAAGTATGAAAGCACATATGCTCTCGTCCATCCTTTACAGTTCATCCTCCCATTAAGACTGGAACATATCTGGTAAACTACAGTCAGTCACGTCCTAGATATGCTTAATCGGGAAAATATCAGGAGCATAAAATACCATTTTGCAGCTGCTAAATGTAAAGTATTACAATTGTCTGCAGCATCAACGAATCGCTGTACCGCTAATGTGCCTCTTATGCGTGCCAGATGTAACATGATGTCGCGTGTCATGACACCACAGCTATTTCGTCATGTTAAAGAGGACTACGGCGTCCGACAACAGAAGTCGAATTGACTCTGTATCAACGACACCTCCAGAGTCTCACTCTCTGACTGTTATCAGAAAAACAAGAGCTATTCTCTTCGCTGAATACAACATTGTGTCAATCAGTCCCAAAAACATGACAATCTTCCGAGCATACTTGAATTTTTCTATTTTTTCTATTTCTTCTATTAATAATTTGGGTCGTTGTTATCAAAATGATTTCTTTTTAATTATGTCATTTTGTAAATTTATTTACTGTATACAGGAAGTTTCGAAACCCATGGAAGAAAATTTAATAGGTGATAGAAAATATCTAAATAAGCGATTTTTGCCTTACAATGCATAGGCCGAGAGCAAGCGGTGAACCGCTAGACGGTTCTGTAATGAAAAGCAAAAAGCACGAGTTTTCTTGCACGTCATTACTGCCGTGGATTTTCAAAGGCCTGGAGACGTACAGTAATCCGGAAAAGGTCATAGCCTAAAATTTCCGCGGTTGAAATGATATTGTACGTATAAGAAAAGTTCCTTTTTTTTGCTTTCCATTACAGCACCGTTTACGGATTCACCGCTTGCTCTCCGCCTTTGCATTGCAGGGTGAAAATTGTTTGTTTAGATGTTTTCTATCATCTCTTAAATTTTTGCCCATGAGTTTCAAAACATCCTGTAATTTTTTTTTAAATTTATATTAAATTTCTATCTTTGTTTTTATTTATTTTTCTCTGTTTGCAGTGTTTTATTTGTAGATTTATTTTGGTTTGGTGTACATACTTTTTAAACAAGAGTAAATTAATGTTTCCTTCATTAATATGTTAATTCTAATTATTGAGTTTTCTTTTCTTATCTTGTTTGGGATTGTAATTTTTTTGAGTGTCTATTTACATTTAAATTTCAAAATTTATATATATATATATATATATATACATATATAATTTGAGGTATTATTGTAAATGGTAAAAAAATGTCTCATTGTAGCATGATTATTATTAAAGACTCAAATATAAATAATATATTTCATGTTTTCAGTCTATTAAATAAAAAAAATTGATGTTTATTGTTATAACTATTGAAGTACCTAAATAAATATTATAACTGCTTAAGCTTCTAGTTTTATCATATATCTTAATTCTTTTGTCAAGAATTGCCAAAGAAATCGAAAAGCAATTTTTTATATTTTCTTCAACAGAGATTGACTATCCTTCTACCGCAAATTAATGTCAAAAGACCAAATGACCTCATCTATATTTTGTCAGACGGCAACCAAACTATCTCTGGCAGATAACATTCTTTCCACAAAAAATGAAACTGAAGCATAAAATATCTACTTGTAGGTATCATAGAATGAAGATTGTTAAGACGGAAAAGTACTTTATTGTATATCATATTTGAAATTGAAGGATAAATTCTGTAAAAATATAAGATTTTTATTGTAAAGAATGGTGTGTATTATTACCAATAATTTTTCTTTTCATGAGAAAACTTTTATCTTTCTTGTCTAATTCATTTATAAATAAGGTAATATATCTTCTTGTAAGGGATTCCTCCGAAATAAGGACACTTCTATTTTAGAGCAATTTTTTCAGTCTCGGATCCCGCTCAAAAGAATAAGTATTTGTTTACATCTTATTAAGGAATTCCTTTATTTAATGTGTAAAATATCTGCTCCAGTAGGTGTCCTTTCATGGGAGGTACTACTGTATTTTTCCGTATTTTTAAGAGAAAAAGCTATTTTTGAAAATAAAATAATTAGCATAAACCTGCAAAAAGGGCATATTTGTGAACTACAGGAAAACGTCAGCAATTTAAATAAGAGTTTGATAGTTAAAAGCAAGTTCTAACACCCATAATATACATTTTTGATCTTTGCTCTAATTTTTGTTGATTCAATAAAATAATTTATTCCGTTCTATTGATTTTGCTTGATAGCGAATCGATATTCATTTTTTTAGAAAATGTTAACGTATTGATGCAAAGAATCGACACCATGACAAGAAAAATTTTGCAAAGGTGTAAATAACTCTTATATTATTGAAAATTCCTATTATGATCGTTTAAATCATAAATTGCATTTTGTTACTTTGTTTTCCTCTTCTATTTTCATAACATTCAAAGGTATTGCTTACGAATCTTAGGTAATTTTGAACGTAATTTATAGGAAATGATACCGATAAAGGAGTATAACGTGATACAATATTTAAAGAAAAGCTATGAAAATCAATAAGACGTTTAAAAAGCTATAATAGTTTAATTTTTATAAAATATAAAAAGTGTTCAACTTATATTCATCTGTGTTTCTTAGCATTTTAAATTATTTTCGTCATAACGAAAAATATCAATAATATAGAAAAGAACTGCAAAGGAGCTACTCAACTTCACTAAGAATTGTAAAATAACTCAACTTCACTGAAAACTAAAAAGGAACAATTCCACTCCACTCTAGATTGGAAGAGATTAGAATGGAAGAATACCAGCATGTTGCCTGTTGCGAGAAGCTTACATGTATTAACTTGGTTAGATTTTCGATGAATAAGTATATTTTTATATTGTGCTAAATTAAAATATAATTAAAGTTTGACAGTTAAGAAAGTAAACTGATTATTTTAAACTACTCTCACCACATTCTAATCATTTTTCCAAGATTGGAATTTCTTAATAATACTATTAAATTGTTAAGCATTTAAAGTATAATAAAGATTGTTTGATTCAGGAAAATGGTCACAATACATCCGAATAATAAACTTCTTCCGTGGAACATGGCTTAAATTGAAAAAAAAATTATTATAACATAAAACATAAGCAATCTGACTTAAGTAAAAAAACTGAAAGAAAAACAGCATATAAAGGAATTCTAACCACTCCCAGCAGAGTAACATCATTTCATTTAAAGAAATGGGACTTAGTCACCGTTGATGGAAATGAAGGTTGACTCTATGAGACAGTTTCCTTTTTTACCAGATGCAAGATCTGAAAGTAACTAACATTCAATGACATTAATGAATGTTTTTCATAACTTACTAAAAACATTTCGAGAATAGTTTATTTTACCTGCCGTAATACAAGGGATGACATTTTCGCATTGCTGAATTAAATTTCCGTCCCCCCCCCCTTTTTAATTAAAAAATTCCAGGAATTCATTATATATTACCATGTCTACTGTGAAACTCAAATATGTAATTAGAGAAAAAGAAAATATTAGAGAGATGTGTATTTAATATTTAAACTTCTTTTACACACACACACACACACACACACACATATATATATATATATATATATATATGTGTGTGTGTATTCTTTACAGAAACTGTAAAGAATACAGTTATCCTTAAATTATATCAGACCTGTAAGGTTTTAAGACAAATTGAACTGAATATTTAATTATGAAACATATTTATCGTTAAACATTTTGATAATTTAACTATTATTCACAGTTATATTGTATAAATAATAATATTCTTTAAAGTTCCGAAAATCTCCCTCAGATTCCAAATACTTAAAAAAACCATGTTGCAGTCCTCCTTAAATTGCTTGCCACTTTCTCATTATGCAACGAAGCGGTACAAACCACTTGCACTTCCTCACCTTGCCACGAAGCGGCGCTTTAGAACAATTACTTTCTGCATGCGCACAGTAATGCAAATTACGAGTATTCTGCGTGCATACCAGCGGTATCAGTATTTATACACATTCAGCCTTCAGAAGAACACAGCAACAACACTAGAAGAAAAAAATAAGTTATTCCCTTATCTATCAGAAAACCGTCCTGTTGATTAGACGATTATCCTACTCCTCTCCTGGACATCCATGGATTCACTTCTCCCCTTCAACGGCCTAGAGTTGGGCTGAGTTTATTCTGGAACTCGTCTGCGTTCATCCTGTTAATAACCAAAGTTTTTTATAGTCTTTTCCTTGACGATCGAATCTTGCTTGCAAACTTCCAAGAGGATATTAGAATACTCGATAGTTATACTTAATCAATATGATCCAAAGGAAACTTAATAACTTTGTGATACCCATCAGTATCAGTTATGAATAACTAATAATATGGTACTTTGTCTCTTATGACATTTCCTTTCTCTTGCGCCATAATGGTATTCTCTCACCTGCATTCACCATAATGGTATTCTCTCTTCGCAATGCTCTATTAAATAACAAATAAACGATGTTTTAAATACTGAGCTGTCCTGGATCATTTTCAAATTTATTATTCGCCACAAGCACATCCTAATTAATTTCAATGTGAATATGTATTTTGAATGAAAATAGTAAATATGTATTATTCTAGATATCTAAATAGATTTTCAAGTTCAATTTGGATTACTGCATCATGCTTCATTATAGTTTCCTAAATATTGAATGGATTATGTAGAAATCCAAGAACGAGAAGAAATCTTTTAAAAGTATAGTATCGGATATGGTACGAGTTAAAATTGTAAACCATGCTGCAAAAATGAAAACACTTTTACATTGTACGATATTTGGATATTAATACCACTAAAAATGTAATGAAAAACTGTTTCATTTCGATTCAGAAAATCATGGTCTTAGCCCTCTCCTTGTATCTCTCTGTGCAATCGGTTTCTACATATTTTACAAGATTTGAAATCGTTTCATTATAGGTCTTAACCGATAGTCCTGTTAACCTGGGGGCTTACATGGATAGATATGATAAACAGATAAAATTTTAAACTTACTGGAATCAAAATATTTATTGTTCGATTTATCATTTTTCTAGCTTTTTAATGATGTCCTGCCAGATTTCTTTACACAAGTGGATTGGCTCAATTCCTAATTGTGTCTGGAATTGTAATCAAACTATAACTACATCGAAAAAAGTTTAAACAAATCAAATCCCTCATTTTAAAAATTTTAGAGTGGGTAAAATATTATCTTTACTTCTGAAATACGTTAATTAAATTATTTTTCTGTGCGATTGTATTAAGTAATAAAGAACACAATTTCTTACTTCAGCATTTTTTTGAATGATGACAGGTTTGACTTTTGTTTTTATCTTGTTTGAAATTACTAAATTGTTTTCAACTTTTTTTCTTTTGATATTAAGTATTTCTAGAGGGAAAAACCAGTTTCATTCTTATTTTTATTTATCAATCTTCATACCTATTTCATTTATTTTAACTTCTGTTAGGAGTAATTCCACCATTTGAATAACAAAATAATATACACTAATGAAATTTTTTCAAATCCTCCTCATAAGAATTTTTAAGCTTTAAAGTGGTCTAGCAAAATTTTACATCAAACTCTCAGTGTATCATTTCCTATTAATCTTATTTGGGCAATAGCCATTGCATCTAACAAGGTTAACTTTAGCATTAATATCAGAATCTTGCTTGAGGTCAACAACCCTCCTTCTGTCTCAGGGGAGTTATAGGTACACCGTCAAACACTCTCTTATGTAATTGAACCTTAATTACAGCTAATGCAGCGTGTAAGAAAAGCAGATTAGGGTACTGAAGGAGGGCCGCAATGTAATCCACTTTGAGAAAAATAGATCCTTTTACGTGGTCAGTGGGTGGGACTGAAGAATACACAAACCTTCGAGGGATGTTTACCTTACTCGCCCCTGTTATTGATCCTGTATGGGACATATACTGATGGTCTTGAGTAAATTAAATGAAGGAAATAGATTTTAACTAAATTATGAATACAGTGAATTGTGTTTTCATTTTTGTTAAGATGGCGAGAAATATTTTAGAAAATAGAATAAAGCATGGTATGTATGGGACGAGAAGAAAGTAAATAAGAATATAATTTCTTAATATTAAGTATTTTTATATCATTAAAATAAGTTTTTTAACTCATTTCTGAAAGATTAAAACAATACGTTTCTTTTTAGAGTATATATATTAGACTTTTATTATATCAATATTAATTTCTCTCCCTCTCCTTAACTTCAGAAATTAAGCTAACTTTCGTATATTTTTCTTGTACTGTCAAGTGGATATTAAAGCAAGTTGAATTGGGAGCACTATAGATAACTGTATAAAGTGATTTATTGCTAGATCAAGAGCAGGTACTCTTGTTCGATAACACATGGGTTTATATATTACATTAGAATATTCCAGAACACTCCCGTTCTAGCAATGTAAAGAATATTCTGGAACATTTCAGACATTGTAATAGAAAACAATTAACCGAAACTTTACAGTAACTTTTAGTGTTGCCAGCACTGGGTTTTTAATCCAGGTACTCTCGCCCTGTAGACAATTTACCTTTACGCCCTCGATGCCTGAAAGCTCAGCGGAAGTTTATTCAACGAAATGTTTTTCTCTTTTATCATTTATTCAAAACTATTAGATTATTTTTATTGATATTTTCTTTAAAATGTATTTTTTTTCGTTGGTAAATACTTGCACAATTAATAGTCTTTGTAATTAAATTAGTTTTAAAGATATATTTTCTAGCCCTCACTTAACTTTAAGAGGTTTTCGTCATTAGATGGAAGACAAAATTTAATGATTTGATTTTTAAAAATGTTCCCTTTCTCTATTTACCCTTCCTGTTTTTAATGTTGATTTTTAAGAATAAGTTAAACTGTAAATTGCTTTTTCTATTAAAGTCAAATTATCTGATATACATACGTATCATACGTTTAATCTTTCGGGAATGAATGAAGATAAACATGTATTCTTAATTTCATAAATTTTCAGACAAGTTTTTTATTTATTTCTTTTTTATTTTCCAGTTATAATATTGCAAAGAGTATACTTAAATGGTAAAATTGCCGGGGCGACCATCTTTAAATCAAGATCATTTTCATACGCTTTGTAGCTCTGATTTTAATTTGAGAAATTGTGCTTTAAATGGCATTGATGAATTTATTAAATTAAATTAAATATTTTGTTATTATCATAATTATTTGAACTACATAATTATTTGAATTAATAACTGTTACGTTTTTAACATGATTTGAAAAGTTATAATCAGAAAATTCAGAAGTAACTGTTTCTTAAGATTTTTAATCAATTTTTTTTTCAAAAATCAATTTATTAAATATATACAAACTTCTTATCGCTTATCAATGTCTTTTCTGCTCGCAAATTGTAAAATGGGAATTATATGCTTTGTCAAAAAATTCGTTCGTAAAACATAATGTTAGTAAATAATATGTCCTTTTTTTTCTCTGTTTAGTTACAATAAAGTACTTTTAAATAGTTAATGGACACTGAGTTTCAAGACGGTTGATTTCTTCATCGTCAATGTAATTAAATTAGTGTTACACCGTTATAGGGGACGTGAGCTCTCATAGACAGTTCAAAATGCTCCTCTCATCACCTTCAATAACAGGTCTATTCCAATGGAATGAATTCTTCACCTGGCTCTTTGTTTTATGACTTTATACATCGCCCCTCATATTTCAATATTTAGCTCGTGCATCCGGTTGATACTCCAACGCATTCTTCATGAGTGGTCTGTGAGCCCGCACCTCCTTTTCAGTCCTAAAATTTTCAACAATAACATACGTGTTCTGAAATTATGTCTCAGAGATAACAGTAAAGAATATTTTGTTTTTGAAAGTTCCACTCTACTGATTTGGAATTTCCTTCAGATGAAATGATTTCCCTGAGTCAGAAGCAGCAATTAATTCCGCGAATTACTACAACAGGAAAAATTGATTCAAATGGTCGTCCATTGATCCTAATCGAAACGTTAGAACTCCATCTTACAGCATAGTAACATTTCCTAGATAATGATCTCACCAAAAAGTTGATGATTCCAAACCAATAAAATGTATAGGAATTAGCTTTTGCTGGTGACCCTTTACACACAATTGTAAAATGCACAAATTTTACCACTACTACATACAAAAGTCCAAGGATTGCACTTAACGATAAAATGGATTTTAGGAAAACAAGCTGAGCTCAGAATGTGGAGCAATACACAGAAGGGAAACAAAATTAAAATCTAGTAAAACATGTCATTTGTGCCCCAGAAAGGAAAAAAAAGTAAATCTTATTCATGTTTATCTTGCCTAACACAGTTTATTTGGAATACATGCAAAAGTAATGCAATGAATGTGCTGAAGAAGGGGTGGACTAAATTCTTTGATACAAGGAAATTCCAGGTTCCAGGTACTGTCAAAATTTGTCTGTATGGTGCTGTATTGAATTTTCTACTATTGAAATTTGCTTTACATCTTAAATAAATAAAACATAGTAATTAAAAAACATATATTTATTTTAATTGTTAATTTTAGGAAATTTGCTGCAGTATGTGATTTTCACAGGATCTGGAAAAAAAAATTTCTGGAAATTTAAGGACGTGGAAAAATTTTCTAGCAAATGTTTTATTCCTCTTAAAAATGTAAAAGCATTTTTTATCTGAAGGTTCAAAGTTCAAACATTATCCAAGTTGAACAACAGGAGGAAACTGTAAATTAACAATTCTTAAGAAATTATAACGAAGTGCAGTTTCTGAGACCGAACCTCACTTTTCATGCCCTACTTTTTCACTTCTCCTGCTACGGGTTAAGGATGTATTCAATTCCAACCTTAAATGTGTAATTATAAGGTAGATTTATGACAAGAATTGCAAAATAAAATATTAATTTTTTTTGAAAATACATTATAAATGAAACAAACCTGAGTTGTACTAAAATTCATCATTT
>BMAW01000123.1:52908-119449 GCA_019974015.1 Nephila pilipes | reverse complement strand
GATCTACTTTTCACTATCATATAACTTCATGCTATTTATCCTAAAACCTGAAGATACAATAAAAAATAAATAGTAAAAATAGTGAAGTGCTTAAAAAAATATGTTCTTGACATATTTTACTTAAATTTACTCTAGAGAAAGTAAGATATTTTATAATCTGATATGATTATGTTATCTATTCGTTTCATAAATTGTCACATTTATCTGGATCTTTTGTTAAAAATATCTCTCTTTTTACTGATACAAATTCAGTTTTTAAGCTGATACACATTCAGTTGTTCCTTGCAAAACTTTGTATATAACTTTTTAAATTTTTCTTCTTGTTTTGTTGAATAATCTTTTGGACTTTATGTGTATAAATATGTATTCAATCTAATTGAAATAACATTAAAAAATGTTTTATATACTCTAATTAATTTTCTTCTATTGAAATATTTATTTTATTCTGGCATTCTTGCTTCTACGTAGTTTTAATAGTAATATATAGTTTTAACTTAATTCTATAATAATAAGATGAATATAATTTAAGTGAATTTACATTTTATTCTTTCAAAATTCATGTCCTATAAGCAATTAAATAAAGATAGTAACTAATCTAAACAAAAAGGAAAAGATAAAGTAACTAAAATATGTGCAATCTTGTTGATAAAACTTTAAGCAACGTATTGAGACAGGTCTGGAGGAAATAATGAAACATCATGGAATAAATCAAAATTTCAACGGATGTAGTTGAACATAAAGCATTTTTGACGCTGACCTGATAGCTCTGTGTAACATGTCTAGACACATGTCTCTTTTAAAATTTCCACGAAACACTTGTTTTCATTATTTTAAAGAAGATAAATGGTGCAGAAAATAAATTATACGTATTTGTCGTATTTTGCTTCACAGCTTTTAAACTTTTGTCGCACTAAGTTTCGAAACTTCGAGTCTTAAAGAAGTTTAACAGAAAGGAAATGTTATTTTGATTAATAACTTTCAACTCAGTTTAAAAATTTTAAAAAGGTTTTAATAATGGTTAGGTACATTTGAAACAAAGCGTTTTGCATATGAGACCTTCTCAATAGGGTGTTCAAAGTTTGTAAACATTATAACAAACCTTCGAAATGCGACATGAGGAAGTATTATTACTATCTTAAGAAGTATTTAAATTTTTATATTAAAAGTTTAAAAGTGCGTTTAAGTAATGAAAATAAAAATAAATCCATATTTGATGGATAGGTATTAATAAATCTTGATAGTTGTGATAAAAATATTTAGAATATTTAAGAATAATATTTTAAAACAATTCCATTAAATACGTAAGAAATAAATTAATAATTTAGTTTAAACTATATGTTTAAGTAACTCAAAATCATTTTCCCTCTTTAGCATAAAATGCAGAGGAATAGTGCAAACGTTGTGTACAAGGTTTTTTTTTTTTATCATACACTCGTATACTTATAAATTTTCTGTTGAAATCCAGGATCAATTTTTAATAATACTCGTTGTATTATTTTTTTCACAAAATATGATGAATGTATTTTGATCGAAAGCAAAAATTACTCTTAGCGTTTCCTTTTTTTAAATATGTTTTCTTCTACTCACATTGTAACTGGGTCTAGGTCAGAATTTTAAAAGCTTTTTTCTCACATTTTAAGGTGCTCAATTGAGCTGAAATTTTCTCTTCGCGATTATTTTGGATGGCAATACGATAGTGTAATTATAATTAATAAAAATTAATTCATTAAAACTAATTATTTAAAGAATTAAATTTTACTCCCGATTCCAATTGTTTACAGCGTAAAACAGTTGAATATTGAAACCAGCAAATTAAACTATCCCTTTGTAAAATTTTAAGGTATAAAAATTATGTTACGCAAAGTGTTAAGTTTGAAAGAAAACTCATACTTAAAAACTCGTTCTTTACCGGTATTATTTATTTTTTTAATTTCATTAAAAAAATTATTTAATTTTTATTAATGTAGTACTTAGAAGAGACAAGAGTAGTAAATTGGAGGTGAACTTCATAATTTTGAGTATGGGCAAGTAATGAAGTTGACACTTAACTCCTCTCTTAATTTTATACCTCAAAAACTCGAATTTGACCACAACAGACGGTGTTTAGTCTAACAACACGAAGGTATTTATTTGAAACATTACTGAAACATGCTGTTCAAAAGAAGTATGCTATCGGTTACAAGCTCCGTGTTGTGACCACTCGGATTAAAAATTCGTGGGAAACTAGCCAAAAATGAGCAAATCACCTTTATGAAAGCTTTTTAACTATATTCGGCTAGTAATATATGAATACGCTATCTTTATGAAAGCATTTGACATTACACCATTGATCTTTTTGTTATACCCACCTGATGAGTATTGCTGACCCGAAATCAATATGGATCCGTCTTTGCCTAAGCAATTATGCATTTTTTTATAGATAATAGTCGTTTTCGTGCACACATATGCAGAATATTCCAGATAGCGTCTTAGAGTACTATAAATATGCATAATTTATTATTAAATAAATGAAGTTCGCTTATTTTCTTTCACCACAACAATAACAGTCTTTTATGTGATCTAACATGAATTACTATATTGTTTTGATTTGTAATAGAGGCTGGTGTTTAAAATTAAATGGGCAAAATACTCAGATACCCGTATCTGCGGTTATACTGAAAGGATCCGAAAGAAACTTCATATAAGTATTATGTAGGCCATGGGATTGAGGTTTAGACAGAAAAAACATAATAGTTGGAATTTGGCAGATGCTTTTGGCTTGCTGATTCCACATGGTAAGCGGTAAAACCATGTGGAAACAGCAAGAACAATATTTATGCTATAGAAATATAGTTAAGAGTTGAAATTAGCGAAGTAAAAAGTCCCACGTCAGGCAAGAACTAAAATCGATTGTTCAAACTTTGCGCTTTGATTTTCCTTTGAGTTTCTAGGCGAGAATACGTTTTATGTGATTTACCCATCTCATATCCGTTGGATAGATGAAGCTCCTTTTCACTAAGATATTGTGGTGAACATACAGATTCGTCGCATATGGGGCTTTACCAATCCTCATGCTTTGCAATAGCAACCGTTAGATTCATCATATGTAACGACATGGTGTGATTTTACGACGTATTTCATTCTGGGCTCCAACTTCATTGAAGAAGTCAAACTGAATGGTTTCGTTTGGTGTACAGTCATAAGTAAGCGTTACAGCAAACTTCTAGAAGAAATGGTAATCATGACGTTACGGTTAGAGGACCATTATACTATTATTGTGTTAAGGTGAGATGGAGGAACTGCTTATAGGGCAATGGGTTTGATAAAGTGATTCCTGCATACTTTGATGATGAATGTTTCATCTCGAGTACCTTTCGTAGTACAAGACAACATAAGTAGACATATTGTCAATTAGATCACCGGACCTGAATATTTTGACTTCTGACTATGAGGTTTCTTCAAGTAGCGAAACGGAGTTGGAAATCTTCATCGCCCACTGTTTCTCTCACTCCATCACAAACATAGTGAACGGTCTTTGATGGTGAAGTGGTATGCTTTCAGCAAGCTGTTGACAACACGGTATGCACATAGAGCACAGATGAATACAACAAATAAAACCGACTTTTTTTAGGAGCATATAAGATTCTTGTCTTACCATTTAATTAATTTCAGCGCCTTTTATCAGCAACTATTCCCACTATTAACATTTGGGTAAATATAGAAACATTTTAAAATGTATTAGAATTGCTGATTGGTTATTTAGAATCAAACACAAAATGAAAAAAACATCTGAATTGAAAGAACACTGTTGTTGAAAAACTAGAAAACATTTTTGAAGAAAATAGGTTCAAAAAGCATTGTAATTCCCATTGCTTGTAAAAAATAAGACTATTTTGAAATCTTACGCAACTTTGCTTACTGACGCAACTTTTCTCATATATATATTTTGTAGAGAAAAAATAAAATTATATAATATAACTTTTGGTATATAATATACAAATGCTGCAATAAACGGTCTATTAGAAGCAATCTGTCTTTTTATTTGAGGAACATGAGCTTATTATTCAAATAGCTTAAGTACAAAAGAGTGCGATAGAGATCGTAAAATTGGATTTTATTTCAGCAAAAGTTCATTGTTTTATGTTACTGAAGCAATTACATGAAGGAATCCGAGCCCTTATTTATTTCATAACGTTTAAACTTTATTTCTTTTTCAATTAAATTCAAGGTTCGGTATGAAGAAACGAAAAAACTATACCTACAATCTTTTTTATATTATTCCTAGTTATGATTCTGAGAAAACTTTCTGACTGAATTTTCGAATCTTATCCGTCAACATCAAACGAGAAATAATTATAAACTACTCTAAAAGCTTCCATTTAGTATGATTCTAAGATGTATGATATCTGACAATTTTAAATAGGATTAGAAAAAGCAGATGTTACGTAAAAACTAGACGTAATGAAACATTTCAGATATTGTGATTAATATCCTATTTATTCATGAGTTTTTAATGTTCATGTTGTAATTAGTCCCAAAATATTCTTTTGAAAGGTATTACAAATTAACGTATTACGTTTTTTGAATTTTCTAATACATAATCTTTTTGAGGATCAAGCCAAAAAAGTATTTATTTGGTTTTAGTTTAGTTTAGTTTCTATTAACGTCGCACTAGAAGCAACACGAGGGTTACCTCGTAATTTTGAACCTCAGTCAAGTAACGAGAACGACATCTGACCTGGAACCCTCTTCCCCACCACGACAACGGGAGGATTTTGGGCCCAGACCGATTTAATGTGCATCAGCCCCGGCTACATGGTGGGTCTTTCATGGTCAAGGATTAAAACCCGAGACTAAGCGAAAACCGTCGGTCCCGAATCTGAAACCGTGACCACTAGGCTACCAGGGCCACAAGTGTTTATTTAGACGTTATTTGCTTTGATTATAGAATTCGTCTTAAAACTGTATATATAGTATAATAAGTAGACATTATCTCGAACTATTTGACGAATGAAATACTGATCGTGTAGCGAGAATGGTTACCAAACAATTGTTTTATTGTCATACTGGTGAATAAAAAAATAAGCCATTTTGGAGAAACGTGAACATTGTCAAATAAATATGATATATGTTCATAAAAGACATATTTGTTCGTGATGTAGCACGAATATGTTGATGCACAGCTGAATGTCATATACCCCTATATAGTGCATTTTCACCATAGGTTATTGTAGTAACACGGAAAAGATATTCTGATTGGTAAAGATTTCAAGTATATTACTGACACTGAACTACAGAGAATACACGGTTAAAGGCGAAATAATAGTCACTCTCAATTAGTAAATATCAACCTCAAATTAGCTAACGATAAATTATTTGACTCAATGTTTGAGAATGGAATACATTATCATCACGATGTAGGGATTTACTGTAATCCAATGGCAGTCCAGAACCATCTGTTATATAAGCCTATAGCTGACTTATTAATTATACAGTAGATAAACCAATTTCCCATCCATCCATTGTATAATTTCCTCTTTCACAAGCACGTATTGGGCCTTGAAGGTTTTTGTTTTATTATTATCAGTTAAGAAGTATATCATGATTCTAACAAAGATAAATTTTTTTCTGCCAGATTTTTTCCTTGCGCATTTATCTCGAGAAACATAGGTCATAAAAGTAGCTTTGTCGATTGTTTCTTTGTTTTCCGAGGAAAGATTTACTTTATAAGAAAGTGTTTTCCATCCTTAACCAGATATTTGTATGATATTTGGAATTTTGCAATGAAGTCATAAAAATGTTATTTAAAATAAAGGGGCAAAAATAATAGCTAGTAAAATATAAGCAAATGCTACAAAAATATTGCGTGAAAAATTCTTTAGATAAGGAGACTCGTTACATTTTCTACACTTTTTTTTATTTACGCATTTAAAATTTGTTCTTAACATTTTATGCAGTGTTTCTACTCAAGAAAAAATGATTACATTTGAAAATTTGGATACTATTTTGATACAATTTTAAAATTTTTAAATTTTTAATAAAATTTGGAAAATTTCAAAATTTTGATCCTCCTGCTCATATTTTAATATAAACTTTTTTGCGATTTTCAAAAATAGCTGAAACAATTCTAGGGATCGAGATTACAATAACTTATTTATTTCTGAAGGAAAAAAAAACGAATTGCTTAAACATATGTTAAAATTCAGCAAAAAAAAAAAAAAAAAAAAAAAAAAACTCCGTTATTCCCCATGTCTTAATTTTTTAAAAATAATTACTCATTTCATATATATTGCAATGTGGATCTCTCCCTTAATAGCATGCATTATATATAACATACAGAAACAAAATTTGATTCGTAAATATTTATGGATTCAGTTGCCTTTTAAATGCATTGAATAGTACAATATTATCGATACTACATATAAAAAATAAACTATATTATACAAAAGACAAAAACTGAGAAAAACCATTTTAAAATTTATAATGTTAAAACAATAATTATTATATACATCAATTAAATTAAACTGCATCTTAAAACATTAGCTATAAAAGTTTCTTAGAAATTAATTATTTATTTATTTTTTGATTATTATTTTCTTATTTTTAATAATTGATCCTTTTTTTCAGAGTATAAATTGCACATGACTAACAAGGAAAAACATAAACAAGTATGTATAAAAATAACAATAATAATAAAATAAAGCATTTTGAAGCCTTTTTGCGTCAATTTGTTATATTTCTCTTAAAATACATTGGGAATAAGAACACAAATTATAAAATTATTAATTTAAAATCAAATCCTAATTAATTTGATAAATACACAACAAGAAAAGTACGATATATCACCCAATCGCTTTCAACGAAAGCTGTGGCCACTTAAAGAACAATTATAAATTAGCTTTTGAAAAGCTGTCAAAATAATAAAAATACTGAATTTTCTGAAAAAAGGTCATGGTCAAGTCTTAAACTTTATTTGTATACATTTCATCCAACTTCTATAAACCATGCAAGCAAAATTAATATGTCGATCGAAAGGTAATACTTCAAAGAAAATTTTTATATAAAAGTATAAATATCAAAAAAGTTTGTCATATTTGGGGTTCATGTTGCCATTAATAAAAGAAATTAATTATTTTCATGGAGAGAATGACTGAATTTCATGAATAAAACTTTTTTCCTTCTCTGAAATATAACTATATTCATTATATAACATTATCAAAGACTTATGTGAGCTCTGTAAAATAATAACAAAAGCAAATTTCCAATTAAATATATGTAACTTTTGCAAATGCTCTATCGTAGGCAAAGATTTCTCTAGATAGATCGAGTACATATTTTTGAACAGAAAAGTTATACATAAAAGAATTTTTTATAAATATCGGTTCATGAATACAACTTTGAACTTACATGGGATTAATAATAAAATATTCGAAGTGCAAAAATATTTAACAATAAAGCAAATATATCATTTTTCACTTTATTGAATATTTTCATAAAATGTCATCTAATTTATAAAAATTAATTTTACTCTGAAATGCAAAGCTGTGACTTATTTATCTTCAATCTATATCTAAAAAGTTTAGATCAGAATTAAGAATGAATTTATAAAATTTTTCAGCAATCAATTTCGTAATGATTAATTATTGACAAATTGCACTTTTTTTAAAAAAATACTTTCCTATTCTTTTGGATTTTTTACATCATATGTTGAATTACTCTAAGAAAAATATTTTGCAATTTGGTATTTTATAATATAATGCCCGGGATTAAAACGCTAATGTTTTTATATAGAAGTATTTTTAAATATCGCGTTTGGACCTAAAAATCTATTTTTTTAACTCAATATAGAAACTTAAAAATAATGTTTTTCTTCTTTTTTCTAAATATCTTATTTGATACATGTGCTTCTTCATTTTGACGATGGTGGACCTAAAAATATAGAATCAGTTGTCAAAAGTTAGCAAAAAAATAGACACATTAAGGTAAGGAAGTTAAAAAAAAGACGGATAATCTTTAATTGCTTATCTAAAAAATAAGCTGTTATGATATTAAAATGTGTGCAATATTGTGAAATGTTCTTTTTTAGTCTTAGAAATTTCTAAATGATGCATTATTTTGATGAAGGAGACAGTTTAAAAATTTTAATCGTTAAGAAAATTTGTTGAAAGTAAGTCACGTCTTAAAAGCTTAGTAAAACTCTATGAAGACAATTTGAGATTTGTTTTGTGTTGACACAACTATTAAGTATTAAAAAAACAAACACTCGCATTTTCATTACTATTGAGTATTTCATTTCATTTCTAATGGAAGTGAATCCCTAATAGCTAATTTATTTTTAAATTACTTTCAAAAGCATAAAGTCTTAAGTACTCAACTAAAACTTGTACAGAATTCTTTTAGAAATTCTATACCTAACTTTTTAAAACGATGTTTAAACTTTCGTGATGAGGTTTTAGAATAAACGTAGTTTCTTGTCAATTTAAGAGTTAAAGGTTTTTCAAAAAGTTTTCTAAGTTTTCTATAGTCTTTGAGCAATAACTCAGTTAATTACATCTTCATATTGGACTAATGACAACTGAATATATTTTTAAGGACTTAAGAGTTTTGTTTGAAAAAAAGTGCCTTTTAAGCAAAGTAATTCTGGAAGAACAAATGAAGTGTTTTTTTTTCTTTCATTTCCAAATGCGTGCAACTATTTGAAGTATCATAAAATGTATAATTCTTAAAATACAGTACAGCTCTCTCTCTCTCTGTATATATATATATATATATATATATTCATATTTTTTTATTTCTTTTCTTTTAGCCTTACACTTGATTTTCTAATTCCAAATAGGAAACATTGCGCCTAAACATTCATTATAATTGGAATCAAAAAGGCATAAAAATTCATTCTAATATTCCACTAAAATAAAAATACTTTTATCACTATAAAATAAGAATGTATGTTGATAAAATTATTGTTCATCAATTTTTTAATAACTAATTGGTTTTTCTAATAGGCAGAAATAAAAAAAAAATCAGTTCATAGAAATAGATGTTATTATTAATTCAGCAAAATATTTATATTTACCAAGCTTACGAAAACTTCAAAATCAATTTACGAATTTCTTAATATGCTATCACTTTACACACTGTTTCAACATTCATATGAAAGTGTATTCATAAGAACACCTGATTAAAATTTACGAAATTTACCGAAAAACACTTGTACATTCTATTTTTTTTTCATAAAACTAAATTAAATGAAAAATATTTAATTTCAATCATATGAACGCAGAAAACGTGAGCTTTGTTTCAATTCGTAATAGTCTTTATCTTAAAGATTAGTTATACTCATATAGAGAGCAAAATGTCACAACAATATTGTTTCGCAATTCGACCACACATACGTTATATTAGAAACACATTTCTGATTCAAGTGACGCTTTCTGCGACAAGAACTGTTGTTGTAACATTTTATAGTATGTTTCTTGGAAAATTCAGATCTGTAAAAGCGCTCAGTTTTGTCTCTATTAACGAGAGACAACTAAATGAAACTAGTTTTTAAAAAAACTATGATGCTTACCTTTGGTTAGTACTTGTCCCCAAAAGAATCTAGTCCGTTAACATTAAAAATTATTTTTACTCAGATATTTACGAATATCGTCTTAATAACACGTTGTACTCAAAACTTCCCTGAAAAGAAACTGTTGGTAGGTTTTCAAAAAGTGTAGATTACACTACGTCAAATCGAAAACGCAGTAACGATTACTTTAAAAGCAACTGCAAAATGCGACGTGCTAGACGATACATGTGGTGAATAATTATCGCTCATAGACTCATGCAGCGTAAGCATCCAGGCCCCTTAGAATGACTATGACATTCTACAACCTTTTATACAATGTTAATAAAAACTACTACTATACAATAGAAATACAAACAATGAAATCTAAATCGGAACTGGTATTAATATTGTAATTCACGTACTATAAATAAGAATATATTGACAGGAATAAGTATAAGGAAATAATACATATTAGGTAATAGGCAAATCACTTCTAATTAACAAATATTCAAAGCAAGGAAGAGTATTCCAGTGGGAAATTAAGAATTATACATGTTTGTTGAGTAATAACTGCAATTAGATTTGGACAGATTGTAAAACATATTGATATAAAATTATGAAATCTCAGGTATCAGAATGTACGAAAATATGTAAGTTTAGTGTATTGGTCTTTCTAACAATCCACCTACACTTCCCGAAATCCATTTGCATTTTCGAAAGTTATATTCCAGTAAAATTTGAACATGCCAGATTTAACATTATTTTTTAAGACTTGCCATTTATTATGTTTCTGGAAGTAGCTTTTATGATCTAACCTACATTATTTCCATAAAAGAGTATTCTGCGTCTCTTTTACGACATTTCTACATCTAGTGAGACGTTCATCGGATACATAAGTTATTGCAATAGTATTTAAGGGTCACCCGATTAAGAAGTGACTAGGTGTTAAAGTTTTAAGATCTGATGAAAGTAGAGACTAGTTCTGGAGTTTGGTATTCACTCAGTTCCTGTAATTACATTTAGAAATTATTCATTGTTACAATTTGCATTCCCATCAGCCCTTTCAAAGTGGTATTTAATAGGATTTAACTCCTCCAGAGGCCACTTAAATTTCGACAATTACGTTGGAAACAATTACATCATCAATTTTAATTTTATCTTCCCCGAAGTAATTTACGATTCTGGTTATCTTGGATTTAATAGTTCCCTGCCTCTGTTTAAACCATTTAATATTTTCCATTGAAGCAGTTGAATAAATTCTACGTTACAGGGTTAATAACACTAGCATTTAAGCGTTTCATACTTTGATAAGTTGCCGCTACGTGTGAGAAGATCAAAAAATTGTTCATGAATTTTCATGAATTGTTCATTTTGTGGAAACTTTGAGGGGCGGAATATAAAAACATTAAATTTTTGCTAAAATTCATGTGATATGCATTAATAATGTTAAAAGGACACAATATCAAGCAGCAAAATTTATTTATATTTATTTCCTGATATTTAAGACACGGTATACATAATATTCCACCGCCCCTGTAGGACATCTTATTTGTTCACTCATTGTTCTGTCTTCCTTCGAAGAAATAAGAAATACTTTCTCAAAAATTATAGAATTTTCGTTAATTTGAGAAATATTAAGATCTAAAAACATTTTTTGAAATAATTAGAACTTTATGATGTTGTATTTTTATTTCTAAGATCGATAATTTAATATGTAAATTAAAATATGTAAATTAATTTAAGTAAAGCTTTTTTATACTTATGTAATTTTCATAATTTATTGATAAAACCATATTATGAACTTTATAAACTTAATAAACCATATTTAGTTGAAATGCATATGCAGTTTTAATTAAAATAAAGTCTATATTGTAACTATTGCATAGTCTGTAAATGTTTTTTTCATCACTTGTTTCTGAAGATAACTCCGATCCATAAAAAGGGAATTCTTCAAACAAAACAAGTTCTTTTTCAATCGAAAATTCCCGTGTAGGCATTATTTTAAAGATATATTTTAGAAATATATATATTTAAAAAATTAATTAAAACTAGATCATCTTGCTACTTTAAATAAAATTAGAATTTTTCTAAAATAATTCTGCACACCATTGTCCGAAATACGCTAGATAAAACTAAAATGCTGTTGGATGTATCTTCTTCATACAAGTTGAAAAATCAGCCATCCAAGTTAATTGTTCGTATTCGAACTATACCCTTCCCAAAATTGTGATGGACAGATGTGTCAAAAAAAAAAAAAAAAAAAAAAAAAAAAAAAAAAAAAACACCACGTAACCTCTTCTTACTCTGAATTATTAACCGGATGAATGCTCATTTATTCTTCTTTCCCTTTTATCTTCACCAAATAAGTAGTTTTAGATATTTTCACATGTTAGAAAGAATCATCTTTTCCTTTCTTTCAAGATTCACATCTGTCGCCCAAACTCTCATGGCTCTGTTCTCCTTACAAAGCGGGCATCTCTTTGATGTATTGTGTCTTTTGCAACACCTTTCTTCAATGCTTCACATTATAATTTACGTAAATCCTTCGATGAAATCCATCGCTAGAGGCAATGAACCCCTCTTCTATTGACGGCAGCTTATAGTCTATTTTTATCTCATGCGAACACTTTATGACCATTATACTTAGCACATCTCGTGTCTATCAATAACAACAAGTCATTGATAGTCATTGGTCTGCTGTCTCCAGCCAGTTCTGTCTTAGAATCCTTCGAAGACTGTTCTTCCGTTTTCGTTTTGATCTCTCTCTCTCTCTTTATACACACACACACACACACATATATATATATATACGTATATATATATTGCAATAGTTTTGGTTTTAAGAAATCCTTTCACCTCTGTGCTTTTGTATGTTGTCTTTCGATGGACATGTACAGGATTGATAAATTCCTATTACCCACCCAAGGGGCTATAGGGTGTGCGTTTTAGCGTACCAGATCGTTTTTCAATTTTTTATTATTTACTTCAATTTTAATTATATATAACTTAAATACATTGTATTTACTGATTTATCATTTGCATTAATTTTAATTACTTGTAGCTGATATAATATTCAATTTAATAATTTATCACTTGTTTTAATTTTAATTACATTTATCTTGAATATATTCGAGTTATTAATTTATCATTTCCTTTCATTTTAATTTCGGTAAAGTCTACTTTTTAATTCTTTTATTTAACTGAGTAATTTAATAATAATTATAAAAAAGCGCACCTTGGGTGGCTAAATCTCTTATTTGCTAAACTTTGCGTATAATTTTTTCCCCTCTTTTAAAATTCTTTCCTTCGGAGAATAAGTCTCATTTTTGCTTCACTGGAACTTTATAACATATTTACGATCTCTATCTTTCATTTTGTTAAGGCGAACTATCACATATCAGTCCAAATAGAAAATTTCAGTGATGCCATCTGTTGCTTTCTAATCCAATGTGGAGACGGTGGTATAAATTTTATACCACTTAGTTTGAAGTATGAAATAAATACTTTTTTTTATTTTGAGTAATTTTCAGTATTTACATAAGGTTTCAAACATGTAAATTGAGTAGCTGATGAATTTAAAATATTAAATTCATTTCAGAAAAATATCTGTAACATATAAAACAACCACTTGTTAGGAACTTTCATTGAATTCACAACAATAATTTGTATAATAATTCTACATAGTTGTGCCATCTACTTTAAGTACATAAAACTATAAGCTACGATTTAAAGATAAATAAGTGGGGATAAAAGAGTACTTTACAGAGATTTTTAGGGTGCTAAATATGTGGTATAAAAATATACCACCACCCTTGAAAGGATTAAAAATTAAATTTATTTTCAGAAAAACAAATATCACTTTAACAACACGAAATGCACAAAAATGGCCAGAAAAGTAACTCTTAGTGTGCCTCAAAACTACACAAAAAACGAAAATAAAAATTTAAAAAGAATAAAAATAAATAAATGCACTTCAATATCACAAATATTGAGAAACACGTTATCACACCACGAGTATAGAGACAGCATAAGTCGCTGAGAAAGGAGGCGAGACGTGGTGTCTACTACAGTGATTTTTTACGACCTTGACGGTCTGAGCATCGTGACGCTTGTTCCTGATCGGATAGCAATACAAAAAGCACTAAAACAATTTTCCAAGGATTCATATTTTTTCTCCAGGGGATAAATGCATTTGCAGACGTTCGTACAAATGCACGTAAACTACGTGATTAGGAGAAACATGGAGTTTGTTTAGTAAAGTTCTTCTCTTGTAAAAAAAATTAATAATTATTATACCTTAATTTTATTTTGGATCAATGGTCTTTTCGGGACCATTTTTCCGAGTATGATAAAATGGTGGGCATGCAGTTGTTTGTTCATTCTTCAATTTCAGTGCTCAATTTTGAAATAACACAGGGTGATGATACTGAACGCTGTGGTGAACAATTATCATCCGACTAATAACACAGAAATATTAGTGAACATGATGAGATAAAATAGGAAAAAGGGAAAATCTGACAGCGGATATTTACAAATGGGCTTTTGTTTTACAAGGAAAGACTCAGAACTTGAGTTTCTTTTTATCACCTATAACGATATTTTGTTAACAGCAGTTTAAAGCCACCTCTTCTTTGCGGATATCTTGAAATAAAACATCCGACACAAAAGGAAAAACATGTCGAGTGTCTTAAAAGGAAATTAGTAGATAATAGGAAGTACAGCGTCTCTTTTTTTTCTGTCACTTCTTTCCTGTCAACCTAAAATGAAGACAGTAAAATAGCTCCTGAGGCGTGAATTGGAGTAAATGATAGAATTGCAAGATCTGGACAGGCACATACGAAGGTAGAAACATTAATTGGATCATGTGCAAAAGATATTGCAAAGTGTATGCTTGGAGAAAAGAAAGCAAAGGAAGTTGACATGGATACTTTTATCAAACAATGGAGTTTCGAGTAGAATGTAAGGATTTGGCAAATGATGTGGAGAGTAAACTTTTGAAGAGAATAAAATTGAATTTTCTGTTTTGCAATCTAACTTGACGAATTGATCAATGTAGCAAATGCAGCAATATTGTTTTTCTACGTTCGATACATTTTTAAGAATTCCATTCAAGAAGATGTATTATTTGAAAATCTATACAAATGAAGAAACAATTTTTATATGGCCAATATTTATTTCTTAAAAAAATGAAATAAACTGGGACTTGAAAGGACTCATTGCCATATTCATACATAGGCATTGACATGTAAGCGTTTTCTTGCAGAATTATATACTCTTTTTAAGTAATACAGTAAAAATTCTAAATTTTAGAAAATCGCAAGTTATAAACTGTTGTCTGCGAGGTGTGGTTATTAAACAACGAGACATGCTGTAAAACATTTTATTTTGATTTCACACATATTTATTTATTATAACCTTCAACATACATCCCTCCTCTATCCCTACAACCCTCCAAGCGAATCTTCCATTGTTCGAAACAGTGTTGGAAGTCTTCTGTCAACTCCTTCAAGTTGCGTACCACTTTCGCTTTCTCAACTTCAAAGGATTCAAATTCGTTCTTTTTAATGCAGATTTCATCTTAGGAAATAGATAAATGTCTCATTGCGCAAGATTTGCCTCATTAGCCGGTTAATGTAACACATGGAATGCTGTACTTGGCTAAAACTTTCTTGACAGACAACGTGGAATGACTTATACGTCCTCAATTCGGGTCGTTGTTTCCATACTCTTTCGCTGAGTTCAGAAATAATTTGAAGGTAGTAATGTTGATTAACAGTTTGATCTTTAGTAACACAGTGAAGGTACACAATCCCATGAATATCGAAAAAAGTATTGCTTTGAATTTTGAAGATTGCTTTGAATTTTGAAGATTGCTTTGAATTTTGAAGATTGCTTTGAATTTTGATTCTTTCATTTGTGCTTCTTTTGGCTGTCGGTGAAGATAGACTTAGTTTCAGAATCATAAATAAAACATATGATTCGTCACACGTTATTAACCTTTCAATTAGATTGGAAAGGATAATAATGGAAATGGTAATAGTAGTGTTAATACAAACATTTTTGCGAGCTTCTTGTTGTTCAAACATGGGAATTTTAAGCACCATTTTGACTCACACTTTATGCATGCTAAAAGTGTTATGTAAAATGTACCGTAGGGATTCATTGTCAATTTCTACTGTCCAAGTAATCGCACGAATACTTAACCGACGGATAGATTGAACCAGATTACCGATTTTTTCGATATTATCATCCGTTTTTGACGTGGAAGAGTGACCCGGAAGTGAATCCTCTTCCACCTCTTCAGGACCCTCTTGAAAACGCTCAAATCCCTCATAAACACGTGCATGCGATAATTATTCATTGTCACACACTTCTTTCCACACATTGCCACACACAGTAGTGGCTTTTACATGTTTCATGTGAAATTCCTCAACGATTCTTTTCTCCATTTCACACTTGTCATTTTTCCTGCAAAATAAAAAAAATTACTCTTATACGAACAAAGATTACTGCTATACGGATTTGTTTACAGAAGCGAGAGCCACTGCGGAAAAACAAGACCTATCACAAAACAACTGTCGGTCGTTGGCGTTTGGCGCGTGCGTACTTCTTCTGTAAGAACGTCATTCTCGTTATTTAATAACCACACCTCTTTTTTCAAGCGCTATGTAAGGAATTTATAATCCTTCGTTTTTTGCTACTTCCCACAGAAATTAGATGGCTTTCTCGTGGTAAAGTGTTGACACGCTAATTTGAATTGAAGCCTGAATTCAATAACTTTTTATTGATCATTCATTCCATTTGTCCTCTTGTGTAATCGATATATTTCGGCTGCAAAAAGTTACGAACTTATCTGAAATCTTTTGTAAATCAAATGAATTAAATCTGTCATTACAAGGTGCAAATGTTACAATTTTCAGTGTGCGTATAAAAATTGAAGCAATCTTAAGAAATTCAATTTTTGTATCCAGTATTTGCAAATGAACCAGTACAAATATTTCAGTAGCTTCAGTAATATTACACTTGATGGAAATATTAAATTCGATATATGTGGGTGTTGTCAGTATGGAGATCATCCTAAATTTAATGGGAAAGTATAAACTTAAAGAATTATCCTGTGACAATTATCTAAATGCTATTTTCAAAGATCACTCTGAGTGACTTTTGGCTCAGTGTTACACATGAATATATTGTTTTGTCATAAAAATCCATTAAAATATTATTTCTCATTTGCACACCATGTCTCTATGAGAAAGAAATTTCAATATAAGGCAAATACAGAACCTGATCTGAGATTGAAACTAAGACATTGAGACAAAGTTTGAATTTCTTTGTTCAGTTAGACAGCCGCAAATATCCCATTAAAAGTTTTTGTCAAATTTAAGAAATGCTTAGCTAAGAACCAGTTGGTTTGTTGAATTAGTTATCTTGTAGCTGTTATTATAGTTTTTATTATTTGTACTTTGATGTTTTATGATTATTTTCGTTTTTTTGGGGCAATTATGCAAAATGGAGAATAAATATTTTACTAAATTTTATTTTTTTTAAACCTATTGCTAACAACTACACAAGATTTTAAAAGCAACCATAGAAGATGAGGCACACAAAGTCTTGTTTTTCTTGACTTCAATTGAGTCTTTCAAAACTTTTAATCTTCATAAACACTAGTGGTTTTCTATTTATTTTAAAATAAAAAGCCAAGTGACGCCGTCGAAAGGTCCACAAATATTTGATAAAATCATGAGATTTTCATTCATAAATTTTTTTTCCAACTAATTATTTATTGTTATTAGAGGATAAAACAGTACATCTTCTTAGGATAATACTTTTTCTAATGTTCTATTCAAATTTTTTTAATTTAGATAATTGTTTAGAATTAACTTTTTTTTGAATATATAACTTAGATTTAAACTTCAATTGTGTATTTTGTTTACTTTCTTTGATGCTAATTATTTATTTTTTCTATTATGTTTTGTTGAATATTATAATTTTTGAATATGCTTTACCCCTGTGAATATTAGCGTAATATGTATTTTTGAAATTATTTTAGTCATAGTTTTCATCTGAATCATAGCTCCTCTTCAAAATTATGTCGAAAGCCTTAAGACTTTGAACATTAGCTCAATACCTGCCATTTAATGTATTTAAATGTGTGAACTATAAGTTATGTTATATTCACATTGTTTGATGATTACAATTACATTGATTGAACATTGAAGAAAATGATATCCCGTGTTAAGATCAAAGTATGTAATATTAGAGTTATATATATTCTTACAAATTAATTTTTAATACAGCATTCAGCCTTATATTTTATTATAAACTCGAAATAATTGTTAAAGATTTAAAAAGATTTTAACTAGCAACATTTGGGGAATTAGCAAATAGTTCACTACACTTCAATATCCTATCCTTAATTGCACTCTCGTGATAGATAATGAAATAAATTTTATAAGTTTATGTTTATGCAATATGCACTTTTGTGTTAAATAGTTATAAATGATTTATTATAATTAGGCTGAATGATGATTGGAGAGGAATATATATATATATATATATATATATGATAGTATAAACTTGAATCGGAAATTTTGCAACGTATTTATATTTTAATGTTTTTATTCTTTTGAAAGTAATTTTTTTTAAAAAAATTAAACAAAATTCCACTCTAAAGAAATATATTAAGCAATTTTAAGCTTCAATATACATTTGATACCGATTTATTTACTTCTGGTAAAAAGAGAAGGTAACAAAATATTTGGGAAACTTAAATGGATTTTGCATTGCTTTCCGTTATTATTTATAAAGTATCATCCCCATCACTTGACTGAGCCTCAAAATTAATAGGTGTGCTTCAATACCCTTTGTTTATTTCTAAGTGGGACGTTAATAATTAATTCTGTTGTGCTTCAGTTATTATTATTAATTATGTTATATTTCTGTTATTATAACATTATTTTATTCTAGAATTGTTAGTTTTTATTATATTAATTTTGTCCTTGAATTATCAACTATTAAGGTACCTTTGAATAAATAGTTTCCAAAAGATATTGTAATCAATATTTTAGTTCTCATATCTTAAATTAACTCGAAATAATACTGTTCAACTCTATCTACTCGGATAAGCTATTTCCTCGACAAACTTTATTCTGTAAACACACAGCATGTAATTCGGCATAGAACAAAATTACTTTGTAATACGATGCCTTCTAGATGTAGAAGGATAACATTACCACACAGGAATTCCATCTAGGTTTATATTTCAGAAATGGAGCATTAACTTCATTTTCCCTGAAAAGCATGTTTGCAGAGTTTGAGGAAAATTTTATTTTGTTTTCAAGAGAAGATATCTCGTATATTGCTCATACGCATATTTCAGATTACTAATTGCTTCCAATTAAAAAGATTTAAGCTTAATGAAAATGAATTGTTCAGAAACTTGGGAAACTGAAACAGGATTTATCAGCAAGTTTTGAACATTTTTGTGGATATGTCCTAGCATGAGGTTACATCTAATTTTGAAATGAAATTTAGAATACTCAGTAATTAAGTTTCGCCTACT
Organism: Nephila pilipes; assembly: GCA_019974015.1. Taxonomy (NCBI): domain Eukaryota; kingdom Metazoa; phylum Arthropoda; class Arachnida; order Araneae; family Nephilidae; genus Nephila; species Nephila pilipes. The sequence goes on along the minus strand of BMAW01000123.1, from coordinate 100,361 downwards.
TAAAAATTACATGCATAACTGATATTTAGCATGTCTCACAAATCATACCCTTCTGTATAAGTAACTAAATATTTATAATATTAATATATCAGATTATATATAGATACAGTAAAAAAATAGATCATATCAAATTCTTGTTACCCATTAAATAAGGAAGCGCTTGCAATAACGTTAATAAAATTAGCTTTAGGTTAATATTACAACTACAATGTCGTACATAAAAGTTTAGCTTTTTAAATGGTATTAATTGAAACCAGAGCAAAAAAACATTTCATTCAAAAGGAGTGTAAATGACTTAGCTACTTTAGGTAATAGAGAAACTAAAATGTTTCAAATTATTTTATTAAAAATTTCATTTCATTAAAACATAGAGAGTTCTTAACTGATTCCATAGATGTATTATTTATGAGAATTTAATAATTATAACGCTATAAGAATGAATTTTAAAACTGTAAGCAAATGTGCTGCGCAATATAGAAAAATATCTTTATTTTACTTTTTTTTTATTGAACATTATGAAATGAAATTTTTTTATCCTAAGTGAACCTAAATTTTTCATAACAAGCTATCACAAATATAGGTAGAACACAATATTTGCTTAAAAATTATGGATAACTTGAATCGAGCATTAATTTAAAATTTTAAAATATTCATTAAAATTTGTTTTTGAAATTTAATTAATTTCAATATATATAATGTTATTTTATTAGCACTCCGCAAAATTTTAATAATATGGTTGCTCTAGAAGTTTTGCTCTCTAGATATACTTAAAGATAACTACATAACTTACGATTGTACATACAACTATTAATTATTAATTGCAATTACATAATTATTTAAAATCTGATTTCTTTAGAGTAAAAACTTATATAGATATTTAAATGTTAATGTATGACTTTTATTGCATTTAATTGAAAAATGGGTATTATAGAAATGACTTAAATAAACTCATTTTTTTCCTAGTGGAAGGCGTTTAAATTATATTTATTTAATATTAAAGTAAACTTCCTTAAAAATTAATATTTCTCGAAAATAAATGATGTTTGAATAAAATCTAAAAATTGAAAACCATCAAGGAGATGAATGAATTAACTTTAGTGCATTATAAAAAGTTTATTAAAATTTAGTAGATATACCTGTTGTTCTTGGTTGTTTTCGTGCATCTAATGTACAGTAATAAAGTACATATACAGACCAGAAAAGATAATTAAATAAATTCATTGCTTTATTTGTTTTTACTGAATTGCTAGTTTTAAGTCATTCCATGTATTTTTACATGTATAATTGGAAACACATACGCTCGAAAAGATAATGTTATTTCATTGTATGGTGTAAACATTCTGTTTAATGTTTGAGCATTTATCATTTATTAATTGCAGAAACAGTGTCAAAATTTGTGAGGTGGTAAGATCTTAGACAGAGCTGAATAACTTATTCACTAATCATATTACTCAGACACTTAGGTTGGTAATTACTAATTGAATTTATATATTTTTTATATTTTCTTTCCCTTTATTAATAAAATATTTCTCAATTACCACCATAATTACGTTTTCAGATTTCATTTTCTTGTAACTTTTCTTTTTCTCATCCATGCTCAATGTTCTGTATGAATTAGTTCTATATTAAGTTAATTATTAATGATATAATGTGTAAATTATTTTATTCCACCCTGGGCAATAGATAAAAGTTTGTATACTATTATTTGCTACACATTGTCCAATAAAAAGGATGATATTTAATTTAAAAATTTATGTTCTCTTTTAGATGTTGTGACATTGGAAGTGTCAAGAATCCTGGAGTATACTGAACGCTAAGTTTAATTTAGGTTTATTAACGTCACAATAGAAGCAACACGAGGGCTATTGGTGAGGAACTTCGAAATTTTGAACCTAGGTCAAGTGACGAGGACGACACCTTTGATAATACCTCCTCTCCCTAACTTCCATACCGCGCCTTGGAAGGACTTTGAACTCCGACAGATTAAACGTGCATCAGTTCCGACTACATGGTTGGTTTATAGTGGCCAAGATTCCAACCCGCGATTCAACGAAAATCGCCGGCCACGAGTCTGAAACCATGACCACTAGGCTACGGAGGCCGCATACTGAACGATAAATACTGGAAGTTTTGCAACACAATTTTACACTTCCATAAGTCAATCATTTACAAAAATTCTCTATCACTCAGTGAAAATTCTTGTGTACTGTATAAACACTCTAATTACTTATAAGACACCTGCTCATGGTGCCTTCACAGACGGGTTTTCCCCATTTCACTTACAAATATGGAGAGAGCTTTCCGCTCTTCACGATAGTTACTCTAGGAATAAACAGTTAAGTTCTTTTGTTTAGGTGACGAGGGGATCGCCCATGCAGCCGTTAAGAAACCGACCCTTATTGACATGTTTAAGCATTCTATCATTGTATGCACAATACTGTTTCACTTAATACTCAAAATTTGAAGATACATGTTCATCATTTATCATGAATCGAGCAAAAAGAACGCTATTCAGTTACATAAAATTCTCAATTTTACACAGTATAAATGATTTAAAATTAAGGAATATGATATTATTTACAATTTAAGAAGAAAAAAACATATATTTACATATATTATTTAGACATAGGTAAAACATACATTTTAGAGACAGATCTCTTAAATACATCAAAATGAATTTTTATTTGAACTGCACGGATTTTTTATCGTCTCCAAAGTACACACTAATAATTCTGCCAGTAGCCATTTATGTGATGGAACCTATATGAAAATATTTAACATGAATATAATCATTAATTAATAAAGTCTAACCAGTGATTTAGGCCTAATAGCAGGATATTTCTTAGAAAAATTATAACCTGAGTTACCTAAGCGTCCTCCAACTCTCATGACTACATTAGATTCTAAGAACGGAGTCAGTGTTTTTAACTTACTCTTTAAAAGAACACTATTTTGTTGCTAGAGTCAATTAATCTCAGCTGAAAATTGCTCTTTTTGAACCGTTTATTAAAATGGTTACTGATGAACTAAACTGAGTCATGCAGAAAGTGTATTATTAAAAACGCTTTTTGCATAGTTCAGTTCATTTACTTCAAGAGGCCTAGATACTCTGTTTTGAAGATTCTGTATATTATTTATGAACCTGAAAACATAACTAAAAATACGAAGATCAGTTATATATTCATAACTTATATTGAGTAGTTTCTTCGTGAATAAAATTTTTTACAGTCACATTAAAGGCAGATAATTTTTCTTCAAATTCGTCAAACAAACTTTTCTTCAAAATCACATTTTATGGACACAGAAATGGCTTGCTTTGGATAAACACTGTTAGATGGAAATGAAGGACCTTTGAACCACATTTTGTTGTCTAATTTATTAGGATCCTCTCTCCGTGAAAGGATATCTGTTGGGTTCTGTTCAGATGACACTTGACCTGACTGGTTTATGGATGGCTCTTGAATGATGGCAACTCTATTTACACTACCGTTTTTAGATCCTTTTGGATCCATGAAAGCACTATCATAAAATCACTCCATAAGAATACTGTTTTTTCCAGTTTAATTACAGCAAGGACTCTTTACAATAACTTTGATAATAAGACTGCAACACACAATTCCAGTCTTTGAATGATAAGCATTTTCACCGGCGATACTCTAGATTTGCTAGTCACCAGTCTAACCATAGTTTCACCAGTAGAACTACAAATGAAATAAACCACTGCTTCAAAGCAACGTTCTGAAGCATCAGAGAATCCATTGATCTCTATCTGGGTAGCCATTTCAATCACAATTCGTTTTACAAGATCAATGTTATTGATGTTTTCTAACATAACCAAAAGTTATGCAATTATTGATACTCTGCATTTGAAAGTTAGTCAGTCCAATAAATTTTTAAGGCTCCAAAGTTTCTGCATGAATATTTCGGCTTTAACTATTATTAGACCAAGCAGTCCTAAAGGATCAAACAATCTTGCTACAGTAGATAGTACATTCCTTTTAGTGTACGAAGTACCAAGCACCACTTTGACTCGAAAAGAAAAGCAGTCTTCTATTGGTTTCCAGGAAACTCCAAAGGGTTTTGGTTTCACTTGGATCTGAGAAATTATAATTTCCATCGACACTTGGGGATAGTTCTGGATGATTTGTGCATCATTTATGAAGCTGCATTCCTGCTTTTTGCATAATAGCTATAAGTTGCTGCTGCAATTCTTTAGCCTCATCTAAAGTTTCAGTTCCCCGTAACACATCGTCCATGTAAAAACTATTACGCAACACAGGTATTGCAATGGGGAAATTACTCAATCATCAATGGACAATTATTTCAAACTCCTTATTGCTAGATAGGGAGCATTCACAGTTCCGTAAGTAACTGTAACTAACTCATTAGTTTTAAGTGACTCATTGGTCGTAACACTCCACAAAATTCTTTGAAGTTTGTGTTGACTAGGATCTATGGGTATCATTCGATGCATCATCTTCACACCGGTTGTCAAAGCATACATATGCTTTCTAAACCCATCATTATAGAAAATAAGTAATCTTGGATGACTCTACTAATGTACTATAAAGAGTTCGGCGAATTGCCATTAGAGGTCAATATGGAACAGGTAAATACAACGCGTAATTTTGTACTTGTATTCTCGTGTCTTAACACTCCATGATGTGAGCCATATTACCCCACATTAGGTTCTCTTTCTTCCGCCACTTCTCTCATGTGGTCAAGTTTCAAATAATCAGTCATGAAGCTTTTGTATAACGTTAAATATTCAGCGTCTCTGGATAAACGAGCCTGCAGCGATTTGAGTCTTCTGAGAGCAATGTCCCTAGAGTTTTCAAAATAAAAAGGATCCTCTTTAAGGGACATTGTAACAAAACACTTCCCGTCCTCATTTCTCCGATGTGTGTACGAGAAAAATGTTCCACATAAATTGCGTGATCATCACTTTTATATATTTCTGATTCAATGATTCAACGCTTCCTATCTCCTAAAATTTCCTTAACGTTATATTTAAATCTTCTTCTTCGATTATCCCGTAATGAGCCTTAGTTTCAGTAACGTGATCTACGCTACCGCTAGCGACATAACCAAACACTGTATATCGTAAGAGAAAACGTGAATTTTGCGCATAATATTGATCCAGGCTTCTGCAGTTCATAAAATCTTTCTGCTCCTAATGAAATATCTATTTTTGGGACATTAAAATTATAATCAGATAACGAAGTTCAATCTGAAATTTCAACATTAACATAAAGTATTGTTTGGGGAATTAAATCACTAATTTTTCGAACTATTAACATATTTAATTCCTTATGAAAGCCTTTGATTTTATTTGCTATTGTAGTTCCAACGCATCCACTAACTGCCAATGCTGAATCATTTAAGCACGAGATCAAAGTATTTATTATTTCTTTTTTAAATTGCAAAAGATTAGCGCAGTCAGAACTTATTAAGTATATTTGACTTTCAACATGTAACACACACCTAACTATTTCCCAGTCCCCATTTTTTTATTTTTAAACAAAATTCGAACAGTACTCAGTAAAACCTTTTTTGTTTTGCTCTTTGCGAAACTGCTGGCTACAATTTTTTGATTAAGTTCATAGAACGGGAGAGAAACATTCATAATTCCTTCATTTTAACCTTCATGGGCAGACTTTTTTTTCCTAATTGTTTATTTCAGCCAGTATATAAGCCAGTTGAAAACACGGATTTTCAATTACCAGTTATAGAGATAAGAAGGTTGTATCCATTGAAAATTTTTCATCCTTCTTGTATGCATTAAATAAAATGTCCTTTTTTAAAATATATGCCTTGTGCCCACACATGCTTTTGAGTTTGTTTGCCGCCAATCTTCTCGATTATATTTAATCTTTTGGAAACACATACAAATTCTTTTTAAAAAATGAATACTTCGATAATCATTGCTATTTAAAATATTTTGAAATTTAGACATTAATATTTTTGGCTTGTTTTGATCAACAGGTGTCGCCAAAATTGTATCTTTTAAAAAATATCTATTATTCTGAGCTTTGTAAACTTGCAAAAAACTAACTGTTTTATATGGAATGAATAAATTTACTTAAATAATTTTTAAACAAATGCAATGCTAAATGTAAATTAAATGTTAAATTATATTTGCTCCCTAAAAGTAACACAAATTATAACGAGTGTAGTTAGTAATCGGAAATTTACAGAACCTATTACAGCCCTTGCTCTGAAAAGCAATTAATTAAGAGTTTTAATGTACTTGTAGAAAACGTATTCACTAGAATACAATTTCAAATTTCATTCTGATTGTTCTGCAAAGAAATGTAGTTTTGCTTGTAATACAAATTTAGTTGTTGGTTTGGCATATTTTAGAATGTTATTTACATTTAAATTATAATAATGCAATTATAACTGTATTTACATTACAAATGAATAGTGAACACTAAAATTAAACAAATAGATAAATTAGATATGCCTACAAAATAAGCTGTGATTGCCGTAATGTGCTTAAATTGTGTTTCATATGCTGGAATTGCAAGTCAAATATGAGAAAATGTGAATATTGCTGGAGTACACAATATTTGTTTAATTTATAAGAAAGTAAAATTGGTGAAAGATAACAAAGCATATAGAGGTAGAAAATGCTGATAACTAACGATGTTATCAGTATTTGGAGGAAAACTATGAGTTTAAAAGACAAAAACGAATGTAATCTAAATCATCAGTAGCAACATTAGTACTTTGTTGCTACAATGCGTACATGAAAAAGAAGATTTTCAAACATTGGAATGAGAGTTAGATTCAAAGGAAAAAATCCTTTCTTAATCTATCTACAGCAACATCAGTAAGGAACTCGAGGGTGAAAAAGTATTTGGACTAGAAAAATAACCATCAAAACCCATTATTTGGGCTCATGAGAGTGAAATCCGCGTATTTGGATGTCTTAGTTGAAAATACAGGGATAAACCGGTGGAGGAATTACATCCAGATTGCATTGAGCCTAATGTCAAACATTCAACGAGCGCAATGATATGGCCATGCATATGGAGTGGCACAATTTTCATTCTACTCTGTTGTTATATATGAGGCAATATTCTGGGATACATAATTCTTTTATGCATAAAAACGTAAAATAAATAATAGAAACAAAAATAAACAATTGAACATAAATAAATAAAATAATGTATCAAGAATTAATATCAAAATTATGCTCCTACGAAATAAAAGTACTTTTAAATGATTAGAAAAAAGAATTTTAGTATAAAATTGATTGAATTCTTATCTTTAAAATTAAGCACGCTATTAATATACTCATTAAACCGTAAAGAGTTTTAATAATTCAGGTAAAGAAAGTTAAATCATCTCTATGAAAACTAAAATATTTTCGTTATTACGGGAATGTATAATATTTGAAAAAGAACTGAGAATCTGAGATACAAACAGAAACAAACGCATATACAATGCCTTAAATGAACTATAAAAATGGCATGATTCCCATGTTTCTTTTAAGTAGTAGTTTTAAAATAATACCATTTTTTATTGTATGTGTAGGATATAAAATATATAAAAAGGCTTACTTGCATAAATGTATCACAGCCTTCATTGAGAGACTCTGAAATAAGAAAAATAAAGATGTTTCTTTACTATTTGAATTGTTTGCTCTAGTTTAAAGATAAATTTATTTGCTAGTTGTAATGATTTATTGTCCTTATTCTTTTATTTAATACTTCATTAAATCTTTTTTAATCAATCATTCATTTTGCTTTTATCAGTTTTAAACTGATTACCCCCATTTTAACTTATTATTTTATTAAAATTATTAATAGGAGTTTCTTCTTAACATAATACTAAAGGAAAAATATATGACATAAAAGGAATAGCATTTTCAGTATTCTCTAAACGATTTGAGGAATATTTAATCTGAGATCTGCTGTTGAGAGTAGTATTTATACTTATCAATGAATTCTTAAGTACATTTATCTTAATTAATATTAGCTTATCTAATAATGACAATATATTTATTATAAAACAAGCACAAAATTTTTGAGAATGTTATATATGACAATGATACTCATTTTCACCTTTATTACATTATTTGGGGATATTAACTGTATTATTTATTTAAAGTTTATGCTTTATACGGAGATTACTTTTCTTAAGGAATATAGCAAAGCAATTGCTAATTTGTAAAACAATGTACCTCATTTTGATACGTACTTTGAACTGCAAAATGAATCTCATAGATATATCTACCAATATTACATGGATAAGAAGTTAAGAGCTATTTAATTTGTTTCTGTGCCCCAAATACTTTTACATTATTTCTTCAGCTCTTATGGAAGCAAAACATAAATTATTTAAAAATTTAAAAAAAAGTTCAAATGTTGATTCAAGAAAAAAAAATGTTTGTCACTCATATAAAGTTACTTTCAATTTTGAAAGGAAGCTGTAGTATCTCAACTTTCTGATTGCTCTTCCTAAACACATTGTAAACGATGTAATAGAATTTTCACATCAACGGTATTAATAAACTGTTGCCGATATAAAAAAATAAGCAACAATATAATTGAGAATAATGAAATATACTTTTTATTTCCGAATATTACGCATTAAATAACAATCTTAAGCTATAAATTGAAATGGTGGATTTCTATCCAAAATTTGTATTCTTTCTAAGATGGTCTATATTCCCCCGATGTTTTCAAATTGAAATTATACTTCTCATTGAAAAAAGTTTGAACAGAACCATGCTGGTATAATGATAAAACATTAAATTTAAGCTAATTTCTATAAGTTTTATTATAACAAGTTAAAATAATGTATTATAAATAGCATTAGGTTCCATATAATTAATATAAAATTGGGTGCACATAAAAATTACTTTTATTTAAAAATTGTAAAACAATCTCTTTAAATTTTAGTTATTCATTAAACTTTATTTTAAAATAAAATATATTCACTCAAAGGTGCAATATTCAAATATGAACAATGATGTAGAAATTGTTTAACTAAAATAAATTTAAATATATAGAAACTTAGTCAATGTTCCATTCCTCGTAGGGATTTAAATAAATTACAAAAAAGAATTCATGCCTTTAATATTCTTAAGCTAAATTATTAAAGTATTTGCTTTATGGGTATGGTTAGTGAACGCTATGCTTCAATCTCAGAAGCGCAATGATAATATATTTTTTGCTTACGATAATTGGAGCATTTGTTTTTCAATTATCTTATGTATTTATTTAACTATATAACGTGAATTTCGCGATAATTAGAAATATGTTTCGTGAAAATTCAATCAATCATTTTTTTATAAATCTTAATATTTAATATTATATCGAAAAATATACTTTATGTATAGAAACATGATTAAATGTATTACAGGATCACACAAAACAACTTGGTAAAACTTATTGAAAAAAGCAAGGTACGTATAGTAAGGATGTACAATGTTTAAATTGATTTAAATAATAAACTTCATAAGAATAAAATATTAGAATAGGGCTTAGGAATTAAATATTAGGAAATATATTAAATTATTTATTAAATTTTATTACATTCAAGAATTTTTCTTATATACCTTCGTATGAATTATACACTTTTGTTGATCTTGAAGTACTAATAGATTGGATTAATTAATTTTAAGGATGAATATCATTAAGTTTGTTCAGGAAAATTCTTTTTTCGCAAATGCTTAAATTCTCTCACATATAGAAATAGTAAGCAAAAAATGAGAATCGAAGAAAAATAATTTGTTACTCATTCCATTAAAAACAAATAAAAGTAGATTAGTAAGTAACAAGAAAATGATAGATTTGAATTACTATATGAGTTGGTAAAATCATTAAGTTGTTAGTGTTAGCTGTTGTTTTTAAAGTATTTTACCAATATTGAGCCGATTCATTATTAGTAAATGTGAAATAAATTTCACCTTTCAGTTATGTGGCATAATGTTTCATTTATGGTAATAATGAATTCGAATACAAATATTTCATTAAGTACCAAATTTCGTTTCAGATTTCTAATTTTAAATTGTTTAAAACAATCGATATTGCTTATCATCCTTTTAATATAATAAAATTCTTATAATCTTTGATGCTTCTCATAATCTTTAATTTTTTTAAAAAATGTGACTTCTATTATGTTTTGTTAAAATTCTAATATACATTTATCATATATAATGACAAAATCATACACAAAAATCAGATGTCTTATTAAAAGAAAATCTCTAAAATTATAATACTTATATCACATCAAATAAAAATAAATATACTCTAAAGAAATTCCCCAACTTCTTCCCTCAACGGTCTCAAATCAATGTAAACATACATAGAGAAATCCCTCTCTCTCCCTCTCCCTTTCTTGCCGATGATCGTGCTTCCAACTCAGGAGAATTCTCTCTTGTTCAAACAGTATCAAAGTTTCATTATTGCAACTGCTGCGAGATTAGTTTAACGATGCTTACTCTGTAAAGTAGATCAAGAACAAGCTATTGCTGGTAAAATCGGCTCATCTCACGATGCAATTGTTTTTTTGTTCTTTTCATTCTGTTATCGTTTCTAACATTATATTCTATTCAATGGATTGTTCTTTTTCTATTTACTGAGTGTGGGTGGAAATACATAGAAAAAAATTACCAGGTACATGTTTATTCAGCGATTCTCTAAATCTGAGATTTCTTTAACGTTTTACAAATATAAACACTTATAGTAATCTTTTGTTATTTGTCTCATGGAACGAAAGTCACATATTAAATGAAATTTCACACATGAGGAATGCTATGATAGTGATAATTTAGAGCAAACTATCAGTGTGTTTTTGTGTGAGTGTAGAACAATCTTTTCATGACTTATTTTCTTTGCAAGTATACAGAGAATTGTTCAAAATGAATCGTCCGATCTTAAAATTCCGTATATTTAAAAATAAACGATACAGAATGATAAGTATTACATGAAATTGAAGAAAAAATATGATATTCTTATATCGGGAAGAATAGGTGGTCCTCGTGTGTTTTCATGAAGCTATTTCACAATAGTTATTTTGGAAACCTTTACGAACTACCTCGCAGTTGAATTGACCGCAGTGGACCAGATGACTTGATGCTACACAGCTGGCCGCCTGAGTCATCTTACCTTACATGGCCCCATGTGGTTTTCTTCTTTTAGAGGTCCGCAGATAAATTGCATGCGCCATCATTTTCAAAATTAGGAGAACTTAAAACAGTGGATTTCTGATGCTGTACATTTAATTACCACTATAACTTGTGTTTGGTGTTTGGCAGAAATGCATATATCGAATTGACATTTTACATGTAACGAAAAAATATTATATGGCACACTTGTAAAAAAATACTTCTATATTTTCCCTTTGCATTCATGTATTACTTATCATTCTATGACGTTCCTTTTTGGAAATATAGCAGTTTGCAATCGGATGATTCATTTTGAACAACCCTGTATATTGAATCATCCATTAAATAATGTCAATAGGAAAAGGACTAGTTTAATTACTTATTGGTGGTAAGAATTAGTCTATATTATATGTTAGTGAAATTACTTATCGATTATTAATTACGATTATTATTTTTATTTTTACTTTCCTTCATATATCGCTGTTGATCTAAAATTTATATTTACGAATGTCTTTTATTTTTAAAATCAATCTTAATACCTTTTAAAAAGTGTACTATTAATTTTATATCTCCTTACTTATATCAACAGAAAATTTTCAAATATAAATGGTTTGTTGATTGCTTTAAATTAATATCAATCTAGTGCTATATGAGAATTATGGATGAACGGATAACAACATTAAATGCATTTTGACGACACAAAGATGGTATTTGATCCGGAAATTCAATTTCCGAAATTCAAAAATCTCCGTTTTATATTGAGTGCAATCTTATTTATTCAATTTATATTCGAAACGATGATTTCGTTTTCTGTTTCTAAAATACAACACAGGATTGAATTTACAAAATATTTTGTTATTATTTTATATACGTAATATATTTTCTTGGAAAGTCGTACGATTTCATATAATTAATTTAGTTTCTTAATAATTGTTTTAGTTTTAGTCGCATTATACCTAGCTTGGGTGGATAAACATGTTCATTTCCTGTAATTGTACATACAAGTTGAATATCTATATTATAGTACTTACTGAATTCCTAAAAATTCAAATCAGTGTAATTGTTTCAAGCGAATTAAAAACCTCTAATATCAGATTTATTCCTTAAATTAATTTGATGTTTTTTCAAATGTTAAAATTCCTATTTTTAAATTATTTCGTTATCACAAGTGCTAATTTAACATTACCTAGTAATGGATGAGATTTAATAAATCTATTTTAATTGATGAGATTTAGTTTTTGATTATTAGATTTCGGTTGAAAAAAATTGAAAAGTAATGAAATTTAAATATATGTGACGAAATGGTGTTTTTTCTCTATCTTTATTGCGAACCATCTTAGGAAAAAAAAGAGTTTCCAAATCATCTTATGAATATTAAAATATTTTATTATATAGGGGTGTTTTGGTTTGTAGAGAATTCATAACACAAAACATTTTAAATAAATGTTGTTTTTAATTAAAACTGGTAGTATTATTAATAATAATAAATATGTTTTTTAAGAAACTAGTAAATATGTAACTATACTAAACACCTAAGATGCACTAGTAACATGTAACTATACTAAACACATAACATGTACTAGTAACAAGTAATTATACGTCGAATCATGATATCTATAGATTTTATATTATTGTATTTAGTGCATTTTAAGAACTAATGCAACTGATTGAATTTATAAATGCACATTATAAATAAAACTGTGCGATACACCTGAAGGTTATTACATAAACGTTTTAGAAATAACTGTTAAAGGTTTTAATGTTTATTTTAATAACTTGCATTTTCCATTTTCTCCCCTTTTATTGTTGTTGCCAGTGTCATTTCATGTGAGGTGTGTTTCTATGGGGCTGTTGAAAGTTATAATTTTTTTAATTTCTATTTTCAGTAGTCTAAATGATTGCACCCCTTTAATTCATTTTAAACAGGAAAAAGGAAACGCTTCGCCAAATGTCAATATTTTATATTTATTATAAAAACCATTTTAAAAAAAATGTCAAGAATTTATCGTTTCGAGGCAATGCTTCTAAGTGGACTTTTGCCTACGTGGGAGATGCGTGAAGTTTGCTTAGCATTATTTGTCAACAAAAACGCCTCGACTTATTTTTTCCGCTAAAATCCCTCGGGTCTCCTATCTTTTCAGATGGAGAGATAACTCTTTCCCCAATGCAATCATTTAGGAAGGTTCCCGAGCGGAAACTTGAAAAATCCATTTCTTCCATTCACAGTTTTCACCAATAAGTTTCTGTTTTTATGGTCTTGTAGGGGTAAACATTTTCTTCAACAAATAAGTAGTTTTTATATATCCGTAGAAAGTGTGTGTGTGAGTTTGTCTTCTTTTTAAGAATAGTTTATTGGACTGCATTTAGATATATGACATATAAAACGACACTTTTTTGATGTTACGATGTATGCTTTTTAAACTATTTTCCTATAGAAGTATTGGAATTTTAGTTTAGGAGGGCATTTTTGTTTCCTGTAACTCACTTCGCTGTAATTTATTTGTTGGCAACAAGTTTTTATTCTTTTTAATTAATTTGGAGATCTTTTGATACCAGACTATTCAAAAAATATTTTTATGTTATTTTGTATCAAACTTTGTGTGATTTTAGGAAAACGATATCAATAATTGAATTTTGTTTAACAATTTTAAGCTGAAAGCAATTTTTAAGAAATTTGTATAATTTTTGTAATTGCTTTCAATAAAAATTGCGTAATTTATGCCACTAAAATCTTATAATATCTAACATAATACATAGATTACCTCTGTAGTATACTTAATATTGTTACATAAATATAAAAGAAAAAAAAAAGATCTACGCTTAACTACTAAATTGTTTAAACATTTACTAAAAATGAAGACTTTTAAAATATTTTTAATCGTTATAATTATTCAGTGAACTTAATTTTTATTTAGCAATATAAATATTTACAAAACATGAAGATTATTTAGAGGCAAACCAGAAGGAGCATGTGTTAGCAAGCTTTTCCGTGTAAAACGAAAACAGAATAGTTTACATTAATGTATAATAAAATCAATTATGGTTGTTTATAAAATATGTTTTAGCACAAAAACTTTAAAAATATAATGAATAATAATAATAATAATAATAATAATATAAGGATTGGTTGAAAAGTCTTGCTTTGATGGCCATATCTTTTTTTTATTTCTGGCCGAATTTCAACATTTTTTGGGGCCTAAAGGCTATATGTATCATCTATGTAGTGCAGTTATAACCTGTGTTTTCATGTGTTACTGGTGTGTTAAGAAAGTAAATATATGGTGACTCACATGGAGATGCGGTTAAAGAAACGAGGCTTTTCACCCGACCACGCTCCTTGCAACTTTCATCTCTTTCCCAGTCAAAAAGCTCTCTTTAAATAACGTTCTATTCGTTTTGAAGACAAGGTGAAAGCTGCTTTTGAAACCTGATGTTGACAACAACCACAATAGTTCTTTTCTGACAGGTTTCCCGGTTAATCAAGTTTATAAGCAAGGACATGGGGATGATGTCGCAAAGTGAATAGCAGTGCATGCAGCTTTAAGAGTCACTTTCAATATGATTTTTTTTCTAGAGAAGGCACGCAACTTTTAGATACTACAAGATTTATGAAAATCGATTGCAAGCATAAAGAGTCGTGGTCAGAATGACATGATGAATCAAAAATTTATATTTAATACGAATTCAAATTAGCTGCTAACAAGCTTTGTTCTTTTAAAGAATTTATCTATGATCAAACGACTACAATTCCTACAAATATACGAATTTAGTAAAAATATTTCCTTCCTGAATAAACACTTTTAAGTGTATTGGGGCAAGAGCAATATTTGGTCAAGATTCAACAAACATTCGTTGAATTACGAATGTTAACCCTGAACAATGTCAAAATAATTGTTACTGATTTATATCATATTTGTCATGTAAACTGAAGCAGAAAGAAAGAAGCGAGATGTGTATGGAGATGTTCATTTATATACAAGATAGAGAAAGAGAAAAAAGAAAAAATAGCCTCCCCCCCTTGTACATTCCAGTTCACATTACACATGTTTACCAAAGATAGTAAGACTAATGGAAGAGAGGATAGACCACTTGGGTAGCTTTAGGTCATAAATATCCTATTTACCTGAAGAGAGGGTTCAATAGGGGTAAAAGAGTTAAAAACAAAAGCATAATATGCAACTTGAAGTTAAGCTTAAAAAATTGAATTAGAATTTTATTTTCATAATTCAATCATATATTTTCACGAGAATACCTTCAATTATATTATACTTACAAAAACTTTTTTTTACCAACTAATCGAATGAATTCATTGAAAATATTAAATTATATTATGGCCCCACATGAAAAAAGCGAATAATAAGTTAATTAAGGCCTAAAATTATTTTCTTAATTATCTTTCTGTATTTACTTTGATTTTTAATATATTGGAAAAGGCATTAGAAGCCTCAAAAACATTTCGCATTTGTCTCAAATATTTCAGAATAATAATGCTAAATCGAATGTTTTTGAGATTAGCGTGTAATAAATATGACAACTTATATAAAATGACTCACAGTCTTACAAAACACAAAGAAATAATGCAATGTAATTTAAAATACAGGTAAACACACTTGATTACTCGAAATTTTAAAGATAAATGTAATTCTCATTAACGTTTTTTTTTTTTTTGTTTTGTTTATTATTTTCTACTAATCTAGATATCATGATAATACAAGAAAAACAAGTGCCTTTTGACTTACCGTTGCTATTTATTCGTTTATCCAGAAAAGGCCAGTTCAACGATTAAACATTAAGGTTTTCTATAATATCATACGATTTTGTAAATGTTTAAATGCATTCGAAGATCTGAAGAATGATTCGAAATTCAATTTTTTTCTCAATGATCTATATAATTTCGAAATGTTACGCTTTCTATTTAGTGATAAATTACTAAATTTCTATGAAAACGTACTATTAGAGTTTCTACCTTATATAACACATCGATCAATAACTCCCGAGACTAACATTGAAAACAGCATTTTTTTTGCAAAATTTTTTTTTATTCATCAACATAACACCTTTTGTTAATCACCTTTTAGGGTGATACAATCGTTCCAACGCTTTTCCAAATCTTTTTTTTCTTTTTTTCGCAAGAAATCTTTTTTGTTGCGAGTAAATAGCGATAAACAGCTTTCTGAATCATCCACTCGTTGCTGTTTTTGTTCCATCGAAAGCAATCGCGGCACCCACTTGGAAAAAACCTTTTTCACTTCACTTCAAAAAACCTTTTTCAGTAAATACACTTCCATATGATATCTGTGTCATCTCAGCAATCTCACGGAGCTTCACTTTATGATCTTTCATTATAATTTTTGTCACTTCACGCACATTTTCCGGTGTAACGGCTTCCACAGGTCTACCCGAGCGTTCCGCGTCATTTGTGTCGGTACGACCACGTTTAAACTCGGTAAACCACCGACAAATCGTTGCTTCTGATGGACAAGAGTCCGGGTAACATTTTTCAATCCATTGTTTTGCTTGCACGGTGTTTTTACCCGTTAAAGAACAATGTTTTATCAGAACACGAAACTCGGTTTTTTCCATTTTTTAAACAAACTACAAAACGACTTTACTCCAACCTCGATAACTCAGCTGTTTCTGGTCCGATCGACTTAAAATTTTGACACGTTTCAAGCAAAGGTTAGTACTCTAGAAAGACCTGGTTACTGGTTTACTACGAGCGCCATCTCTGGGTTAGTCTCGGGAGTTATTGATTGATGTGTTATACTTTAAGCCAAATATATTCTTATGAAACAGATATAATGTTAAAACTCTACTAAAATCATTAAAAGAAGTCGCTATTAGTGAAAAGTGGGACCAGTGAAGCATCGACTATAGTCCATAGATTTATGTACATGATTCTTTAAAATATGTGTTATGTGAATCAAAGCATTTTTGGATACAAATAGATTACAGCAAAATATCGTATTGGCTTTAATTCTCTTAGAAAGTATTAGAATAACAGTTTGAGACACTGTTGTACGGTTTTACGGACAGATTTATTACTCCCTTTGTTACTGTCTCTAAGTAAATCCATTAAGACCAAATCCTTTCTGATTGAGGAAGATCAACCTCTCAAACAATAATGCGAAGGAAAAGCTTAAAGTCTTATAGAAAATAAATGAATAAGTTATATTATGCATTGATTGTTTTACGCATGAATGTTTTGGGAATATGTTTGTAATAATGGGTGCATATAAATTTCACATAGACCTCTTTTCAAGAATGTTTTTTTTTTATCTTGAGCTTAATGTAAGTTTTTATCTATGTTACTGATTTGCAGTTCAAATATTCTATTTTGTATCATTTAAATTAGAACAATACAACTACTTAAAGTGTTTTGCTTACTGAAAAAGAAATTCTCATATATTGTAAATATAGTTGGTAATAATATATCATATATTGTAATTAATATACCGTTAATCAAGGGTTACATGAGAGAATTAATGACTTATCTCGTAATTTAAGAAAAAGACAAGAAATGATGTATTTTTTCCTTCTATTCCTAACTTTTATGTTATATTATATGGAAATAATTTGAAACCTATTTAAACTGAAAGCTTATGAACCCTTATTGTTTGAATATTTTTCGGTTTTCTGGGGCAATCAGTAATAACTTGACTTATGATTGAACTTGAATGTCATCCATAATAGTTTCAAGTTTGTAATTTTGTCGTTTACCTGTCTAAATAGCTCTAAATGTGACTATTATAATCAAAATAAAATAAAAATTGATTTTTTCAACATCGAAAGTTTTAGCTAAAATAAATTTTTTTTTCATTAGTAAATTACAATGTCATTAGTTTGAATTTGCATCATTTAATTTTTACACGATGATCATCAAATGTTTAATGTTTGAAATAGAAAAAAATGTTTTGAGTGCTGAAAATATATTGTTTTCTTATTAATGCTTAAAACATATTTCAAAATAACTCTGGGATAGAAAAAGAACAACCGAAGTATTTTGAGAGAAGAATACTCTCTTTAGACAATTTTTACCGAATTCCTGTTCAACACATTATACGAAGTAGATATTAACATAATAAAATGTTCAATAGCTTTAATCATAAGACATATTTCTTTTTAATACAAATGAATTAATAATAATGGAATATATCATGATAGTCATAATAAACAAATATAATATAAAATAATATTGCCCTGCTCTGAAAATGTAATAATGAAACTTTTGTCATTTAAATTTTCAACAAAAGAAGAGCGTTTCATTTCTTAAGAAACGAAATTCGGAGAAATAAATATATCATTCGGTATATTAATCCTTCACGAGCTTGTAAAATGATATCATTTATAATATTTCAGAAAAATAAAACTCTTTTAAAACAATATTTGCATCGATTTTTAAATCCAATTGTGAGCCATTTAGGGAAAAAAATTTGTTTGATTTGTTCCAATTTATTTAAAACATTTCTTTGATTTTTAACTAAATATATATTTATTTGATTTAAATAACAAAAGCAAGGACGATGTTTCTTTAGGAAAATACTTTATGTGATATAATTCTGAATCCACAAATTAGTTTCCTCATATTACACAGGTTATAAATATCTACGTCTTTATTATCATAAAATGAATAATTTTTTTCTTACTGAATTAATAGCAAGTTTATTTATATTTATTATTATTATTTACACATTTGGTGATCGAGTTACTTAACTAATCAAATAAATCGAAAATAATAATTCATAATTTTCTCAATAACTGCTATTCGTCTGATATTATTCTGTTATTTATATATTTTACATTATTTAAATTTAATAAAAGTGAAATTACAACATCTTCGAAGTAATTTATGTAAATTATAAATAATCTTATTGATTTGGACATTATTAAATTCAAAATCTATTAAGGAGAAATTTCAAGGCAATTAACAGCGGATGTAATTAGTTTGTTATTCCATTTTAATGAGAAGGAGGGTCACTATGCGGAGCCATAATTAATTTCAATGCTGATTGAATTCACAAGAAAGCATTAACTCTAATTCTACATGATTATTAGCGATTGCTTCAAATCAAGTAATTTTTTGAATCAAAAAATTAATTTAAATGTCATATGGAATTGACGTATATTATTTTCGGAACAGGTTTCTTGAAATATTTATTTTATATGGAATTAAGAAGGATAATTAAAATAGAATAGGATTCATCTTCTAATCATCTAAGAAATCCATGTTTCCCTTCAATAAATATATTACTCTCGAAAACGATTTGAATGATAGGTTCATTATTTGAAAATTGTAGTAAATCATACAAGTTACGAGAGTAAATTACTTAATACTGTTTTATATTCTCTGATGAATAATCATTTGATTCTTGCTAAGTTAATGTAATGAAATTTCATTTATATTACGCAACACTGTGTTACTAAACTACTAATTTATCCTACACAGTTAAAAAAATCGCATGAATCTAAATTTTAAGCAGGTTATTAAAATGTTAAATATTACTTGATTATTTTTTCAAACTAGGATTGCTACATAAGTCGTCCACTGATGACATACTCTAAATTATTCTTTAGAGTACTCGAACTTTTTCGTAGACACATTATAACACAAGTTGTTTGCATTCAAAATTATTGCATTGCTCTTTTATTTTCATACCAAATGTTTAATTTTGTATTTTTTTCTTTCTTATTCACAGTTTTTATATCTGTATCCAAATTCCCTTTATTATAATGAAAATACGGAAAAGGTACACATTTAGTTGATATAAAAATAAATAAGAAATTATTTTTATGTTGAAATTTTCAATATAATTGCATAAGCTTTAGTAAAAAAATCAGTAAAAATATACTGTTGAATGACGCAAAGTCTTACCTAATAGTAAAATAATGAGTAACTTTCTTTAGCTGGAACACAAGAACATGTATTACTTTTCATCTACGTACTATTTTTGTAATTTATCATTTGTCCACATTTATATGAGTAACTCGAGAAGTGTTATTTGTTCTTTTCTTCATTCGATCATGAATATCCTTCTTTATCAAATTAGTGTCAAAAAAGCAAAAGACATAATCTATAGTTTCCTAGACAGCAGCCAAACTATCTTCGACAGGTAGCATTCGTGTCAGGAAGAAAGAACTCAAATGTCGAATATAACATGTAGGTATCACAGAAAAATAATTGTAAGGATAGAAAATGACAGTAACTATCATTTATACTCGATTCACAGACGAGTTAATATACGTGTAAAAGTAGATTTTAGTATAGAAGAGAGTCACATGAAGTATTTTTTTATGATAAAATATTTCTTTCATGAAAACTTCTTTTACAAATAATTATGTAAGGATTGTTTTTAGCCAAGATTATTATATATTGTTTGACATTAAATATGCTTTCTATAATACATCGAATGTGTCTTAATTCTTTTATCTTTAGAAAAATGTTTAAAAATGAGATGGAAGTGTAACAATTAGCACCGAATTTATCATGAAAAAATATCTTCATGAAATACCCGAATAATCTACCTCCTTATGATTTTGAAAATATACTTTAAACATCAAAGCATGAATGTTTAAGTTAAATGTTTATTTCTGGCGATTTAATTTATTAAATAAGAGCAAAACACATACATACACAGAAATAAACGTACTATTGAGAATGTGAAAAGCAAAATAGAGGAAGGGGTCTGAATCTTGTATGAAGGTTCTGTTAGGATATCTTAGTAAAGTATTTAATGAATGAGAAAAACGCTGTAGAAGGAGAGTCTAAGCCTGTAGTTTTTTAAAAATAAACACAAAAGTTATTGTTCCAGTAATTATGATACCATGTGACTTAGATGAACCTTAAATATTTTAATAACTAAATTATAAGTTTAAATTAAGTAAAATTTGCGTACCAAATTTTTTACGAAAATAACGGTATGCTCTACATTTCAGTTATTTTTCGCTCTTTAAATTCCATTGCTTATTTTAATTACCCAATATTTCATATAAGATATACGTCAAGTGGCTTCGGAACTGAAATCTTGGTATCTAGGTAGAATAAAATGTAAAACTTCTCATTTTACTCTCAAAAGTTAAAGATAATTCCAGAAGTATACATTGTTGTCTTTGAGACTCGTTAGCTTAATCGTCAATGACATATAAGTTTCGATAAAATTTTATTATTACTTATATTAGCAAGGCACTTTATTTAATTAATGTGAGATTATAATATATTTTTCATAACGCTTAATTACCTCGCAGAAAAAAAGATTTTAAATTTAAAATATTTATGCTTATACTTGTCACCTTATTTAATTTTAGAGGTTATTATTGATAATACTTTGATTGTTAATTTACTCCTTAAATCAATTTCAAATGAGCACCAATATTGTACTAAATTTTATGCTAAACAACATTATCATTTTATTTAAAGTAAACATGGAGGAATAACAAGTGCCAAAATGACTTGTCCTAATTCTACCGATTTTAGATTCTGAACTTCGGCTAGAAATACGGTAATAACTTTATTAACTTTAATCCACAGGAAATCATTTTTTGTATTTAAATGAACAAAAAAGTGCAACTCCTTTTATGCCTTTCTTGATGTGACTTCAGTTATTTAATTGTATCCTTTTTTAAAACGGAGTTATAACTCTTAAATTATCTTAAATTATCTCAAACATTGCGCTTCTTTACAAATCTTCTCTTTTTCAATTTGTATAGCATAACATTGGACATAGATTTAAACTATAAAAAGTATAAGAATCTTTTGATTGCTATTTGTGTAAAAATTTTTAGAAAAGAAATAGTTTAATGTTTAATGAAATATTAATATAATAAAACTTTCAATACCGATATAATGGTACAAAACATTCAAAAATGTTACATGAATACAAACATATGATTTTTTTGAAAAGTATATCCTAACATTATATCATATAATTTTTTAAAGCAATTCTAATTTTTATTAATGTGTTGAAAAGTAAACAGAATGAGAACATTTGCAGAGATAAAATTCGTATTCAATTTATTTTATTTTTTTATATAAAAGTAAAGAGATATGTTTTAATATCAAATTTGTCCAAAAGTCAATGGATCGAAAAGGCAGAAACAACGGTTAAGAAATAAAAGAAAAATCAGTAATTGAGTCAAACGGCTGAAAGCCGGAGATAAGAAGCAATTTCGAACGCTTTGAGCAGTAGTAATACCATTCCTTTCGAAGAAAGGGAATATACCAAAGGGTAATGGACAGGAAGTTCAGTTTTATAAGACAGTTTTCTTTATACCACTGATGTGACCAAAAAAGTAATTTATACTCAACATTAATGTATACTTTACATAACTTGTCAAAAATAGTTTTGGTATAGTATAGTATAGTATTTTCATATAATTTGGTATAGTATAAATAGTGTTTTCTTTTTCCTGAGATGAGTTTTTCTAGAGTAGAAAATAGTTTTCCTCTTACTTATGTAATAAAAATTCTAATTATATACTGGGACATCAAAATATTGTTTATTGAAGAGTATTGGAGAAATTAGTGTATTCCGCATTTGATTGCCTAACTTTATTTGGAAGATTTAGGCAATATGTTAAAATGGATTACGTATAAAATCAATTTTTATGAATGATCTCAAACAGCATTTGTCTTAAATATATAAACTACAGTTATAATTTTAACATATGTAATTATAATGATTCCATTCATACATTATGATTAATTTTGAAATATTTAAGGAAAGATTAAGTTCATAATTCAAATTGATATCAAATACTCTATAAATAATTATTTGAAAAACTTCTATTCAAAGGAAAATTATTTATTTTTTTATTAGATGTGGATTTCTGAAATTTAAATAAAGTATAATGCATTTAATTTAGAGTGAAAGGCAAAAATATTTAAGTTACTGAGTTATTTACTTAACACGAGGGAAATACCTCTTTATCATATGTATAATAAGAACATTTTCATAATTTAAATTTTCAAAATGTTCCTACACTATTATTCGAATAATTTATATAAATTTAAATTAAAATAAAATTTAATTATGAAGTTCAATGTAGGGTTAAAAGATGGTATTGTATAAATAATTACGCAAAAAGAACAGAACCAATTTTGTTATTTTATTTTATTGGCACCATTGAACAATTAATTCATATTAATGAGAGACAGGTCGAGAAGAATTAACAAAACCATCATTACAATATCAAACACTGACATAAAATTAAAATTATTACACTAAATGTTAAGAGATAAAATATCCCGTACATCACAAAGAATTATCACAGTTAAGTTACATGAAACCATCCGTGTACCATTACAAAAAATTCATGCATAAGCCGCACAAACTCAGCTAGACATCCAATTTTCTAAGAATGAATTACCTCTATTTCAGAAAAGATAATTTGTAATATTTCGCTAAAAAATTTATTAAACTTGAAACTTAATTTATAGATAGTTTAATTCGCCTTTATGAGTTAAAATGATGTTAGCTGTTAGAAATTACAATTTACACCTACTAGAGGAAACATATTTTTAAATATGAATAGTTTAGTATTTTTATGAATTCAATAATTATTTGAAATTTCAACTCTACTATACATTGTATTTCAGAACGTTATACTTGTTCTTATTTTAATTATTCGAAACCTATAGTGCTTTATTGGTATAAATTATATATTTTGAAATATATATATAATGTATAACACCAATGATTATACTTATTAATAGACTTATATTCCTAAAATATAATATTAAGTTTTATTTTTTACACCTAATTTATATGTTAAATTCTTAATAGGCCTAATTATTATAATTTGAAAAAAAGAAAAAAAAAATTATGATTTGATAAAATAAATTTTTATAATTTGATAAAAATCAAATAGAATTAAAAGTACTTTAGTTATGAAAGTACCATTTTAATTCTATTTAGGCTTGATTCTGGTATTCACGAACGATCTAAAATTAAATATTAATTTATAATCGGTTTTTCGAAGGAATGTGTTGCCTTTATTTATCGACAGTTCCTCGTGTTATTACCAAAAATTTAATTTTAGATTTTCTAGGCATTAGAATCTTAAATAATAAGAACAAATCTTTTGAAATTTAATCATTTTGAAGAATATTTCATAAGTGTGAATTCTCTAATGAAATGTAAATTTTAAAATATGTAAAATTTTAATTGTCTTTACTATTTGTACTACAAAAACTACAGAATTGGAAATGACTATATGATAAAAAGTGTAAGAAATTATTTCTCTGGATATGATTTAAATCGAGGAAGAAATTTATGTGTGCATGCCCATATTACAACACTATTTTCTAGAGAAAAAAATAAAATTTATTAATATTTCATTGATCTGTATTCTAATTTATATTCAAATGACTGAGAATTTGTATTAATAAAGTAATTGCTTAAAATTTATTTGTTTCATATATCTGAAAGTAACAAAGAAGCGAATATTATACAATAAAATTCAGAATATAATATATAATTCAGTTCCTAAAGTAAACTGGACTTATATTGTTTCATATTTATATTCAAATCACAATGGAATGTTTAAAGATTTGTGGTACGCGCAACATTATAAATGAAAATATTTAATTGAATATTTTAGCAACATAATATTTTCTTAAACTTAAATAAAAGTATATAAATTTTACGAAAAAGACTTATAATTATTCATTTTAAAATTGTTTTAATTTGAAATGAGAATAATGATGTTTTCTTAATTTAACTCATAAACAAAATAAATGACAGGAGGAATTTGGTTTCTTAACAAATTATCCTTTCCTCATAGACATTTATCTAATATTCAGTATATATATCAACACTAAAAGTTATTCTATACTTACATTGTTCAAATGAAATGCCCGCGAGCTCTTGTTTTTTTGTAAATTTAATTGGTTCTATAAATTTCTCGGAATAGCAAAAGAACCGAACACTTTATGAGACATTAAAAGTAAATCTACTCATAATTGGTTTAACGAGATCTGTAATCTATGGAGAACGTTAATGATATCATGAATAGTAGTTATAAAAACAATGAAGATTTTATATTCTAATATAAAGGTAATTTTTCACAAAACTATTTAATTTTGTAGCAAGAAATATTATATAAAGATCCAAACATTGTATTTAGGTAGGTAGGGACAGAAGATGATAATTGACAAGCAACATATTGAAATCTACCAAACATTTGTGTTGGACACAGAAAAAAAGAATTGATATATCATTAAAAGCAACAGTTACTTCGATTTCCTGTTATTACGAACACTAAAACGTATCTGAAATTTGACGAAGATGCCCCTGTATCATATATCTTTGTTCTTCGGAGATAGTTCCTATTATTTAGAGACACATGCCTGAATTATGCAGGAAAGTTCTTAAAGGTAAATCTAAACATTAAAAAATACACAATTACCCTTTGAGTCTTTAATATTTTTCGCATTCATCAAAGAAAAATGAATAGAAATGCAACTATGACAAACGCACTGACATAATATGCGCATTGACATTTCATTTGAACAACTAACATATGTTATAAAACAGGTGTATCTATATTTGTGACACGAACAACCAATAGTACATTAATACATGTATTCCATTACAAATAAGAAACTTCCAGTAATATCTTAGGATTATGAAAAGCGTATATTCAAAGAATAAATGAAACAAATAATGTAGAAGTATGATATTAGAGAGAATAATACTATCTACTTATACTCTACACGGGATTATGCTGAAATCTTCAAAAAACATTATGTTTAAATCTCAAACTACCATACATTTCAGAGGAGCATGCAAAAGTCATTTCACAAACATTACACAGAATATCATTGCAAATGATATTGATACATTACAAATGTTCATTGTCCCCATTTACGTTTTATCTAAATTATTTTTCTAACTCGATATTGGAAAGTTCATTATACAAATCTCTTCGTGTAGAAAATGAATTCTCTGATTCCCGTTCAGGCACCTGTAATTAAATGCCGCCAAATAGCGTTGGTCGAAATGTGTCATTTAAACACTATGAATTTATGAATTTTATAAATACTGCCAATATTACTGGGAATACTCTTTGGTCTGATTGCGCATGACAATCGAAAATAATTATTGTTGGGGTATGTGACTAATCAGGGTACGAATAACTGTTACTGTAGATTTATAATTTTAAAAATAATTTCGAATGTGTTATAAACTTTTGAAAAAATAAATAATAAAAGTGAAGGGAAAAAAAAAAGCTGAGAGACTTTTGTGAAATTACTTCAGGAAAAAAAATCATTAATATTTTGAGAATTGAAGTAAAGATGAGTAACATTAATTATGGCAGTAAACAGAAAAGAATGGATTGTATAGATAATAATTTACTCCCAATATTAATTTTGCTGAACAAAATGTATCATATTCGACAAGGTAAAAAAATGTTTATTTTTTGAAAGTTACTCACTATAACACAGCATAAAACAACTACTGATGTGTAAATATAGGTAATTTAACATAATTATTTATCACAATTGACTGTTATAAAACGCTATTTACACATAACAAAACATAATTAACACAACATATTTAAGATTACATTTTCGATGGTGCAAAGGATCTATTATAATGCAAGGCCCTATAATGATTAAAATAATTGACAGAGAGGCTACGTTGAAAAAAAAAAGGTGAAGTTAGCGAGGAGATTTTTTTAGAAACAATTATGTTGCTCACTTTAAAATTATATGTATAACTGAAGAGCAAATGTATCTAAATTTTAATCAAAATGAATTTGTAATACGAATGTGGATATTTGAGGAGAAAAAAATGAACAGAAATTTTACATCTGTTCATTTATGAATCTATTGCTTATGATTGGTGTTAACCGAATTTCAGAAATGCATGCCTCTATTCTCCAAGGTAAAAAAAAAGGTAACAATTAATAATAATGTTACTCTATTAATAATTACGAGGTTCGTCACAAAAAGCTCTAATAAAAATCTAGATTAAAGATAAGTTACACCAGTAATACAGTCAACAATTTAATCTTAAATGGAAAATGTACATGTAAAATTGAGAAAGAAATAGACGCTTCAATGGCTTAAGGATGTTAACATAACTAAGCATGCAATGTATCTAAGTAGACTTCGCACGTTTACAACAGCAAAATGAAAATTTAAGAATTTTAGCAGTAACTGACAATCTGAGTCAATATTTTGCATATGATTTATTATTAATAATAAGCAAATTTGTAAGAGAAATGAAATAAAATGATGAATGAAATATATATGGGAAAACGAAAGTTTTTAATTAAATCAAGATGCAGAAAAGTAGGTGAATAAAGTGAGAGAAATCTGAAATGCTTATGATTGAAATAACATTACTGGAACATACTTCAGAAAAATTAATTAAAGCAGAATATATTTTTAAGCAGAATAGTGTATAGTTATCAAAATGCTAAAAGTAAGGATTCTTTTGAGTAATAAATATAAAAGAAAGTTTTTGAGTATTTAATATATTAACAAATATTCACATTTAAATGTTTGTTTGAAAGTGAATGAATTTAATTCGGGAACAAAGAACTAGTTTGAAGGGGACAATGAACTAATTTTAATTATTCCGAAAATGATTTTGGATATTTCATATATATGAGTGCCAGAACTAGATTTGGTGAACATTAGTAGGGTATGTCAGTTAAAATTTTATTTATGAGAAATCTTTTAACTAAATAGTTGCAATCAATCAATATGATCATGTTAATGAATTTTATGTTAACGATTAACAACATTGTTAATGAATTTAAATATAATGATCAAAAATATATTATTCAAATTGGAAGGATTTCATCAAAATTCTGAATTTTCAGTCGTGTAGAAGAGCATGCATGTTTTAGTTGAATAAAGAATTATATAATTGAATGCTTGTAATAGCATTAATAATACTGATTTATTTAGAAACATTATTCAAATATTCAATTAAGAGAAGAAGAAATGAATGATTAAATGTCAATGAAGTCTTTGTGATCGTGAGTGTTGGAAAATGAATTACATCCTGCGATGGAATTTATAAACTGTAAAATTATTTTTATACAACTAAAATTAAAAGACGCATTGATGACTTCATAATAAAATTGCCGCAGAAACTTGATTGAAAGCTCCATTTTGTATTTTTGGTCGAATATGTAATTGCTTACTCCTGTTCAGGAACACATATGTGTAACATTACACTGATATATTATACACCTTTTAAAAATATTAATAAATAAAAAGGAGAGAGAGTTTTTGAAGAAACAAAACTGTTCCCAAACTTCAGTGGTTAAAGTAATTGTTCCAGAATATGAATCTTTTTATTAACTACTTAAAATTTAAAGATAACAAGACTTTAAGGGAAAAAAACTGATCAAAGACTTTTAATATGTGAAGTTTTGTATTCATTAGGAATATTGGCATTTAAAAAATGGTTATCCTAAATGCTGACTGTTTTAAAGACAAATATTTGAAGAATTAAATCAGGTAGTAAAACCAGTAAGCAACATTGAGCACGACGAAAAGAAAGGGGAAAACAATTCTCGAAAACTTGTCGATCTTCAAAGCCCTTCTCTCTAACGATTCCGATCGACGACGTAAAGACGGTGATCGAACAATTCTTGTGCCATTTGGAACTGTCGTTTCAGTCTGAAAAGAGAAATAATAATAGTTACGAATTCTAACATTAGAGACGAAAGTATAAAAACATGTTTCATTTGTAGCGTTTTATGTTAAAAATGCCCATCTTCAGACAATTTTAATTACCTATTTTAAAATTTAATTTAAAATAAAGTAAGAAAATTTAACAGTCACCGACTGGAACTTTATCTTTCATAAAATAAACTAAAATGCAACGCTAGTATCACATAACAGATTGAAAACTCGGTAATAATAAAATGGTCAGACATTTGATATATTTTCGAGTTTATTAGTCATCACTCTTCTTAAAGTTAAATTATTCATTGTAAGAGTTATCTGGTTCTGAAGAGTATCCACTGAAAGCAAACTCTAATGGTTTATTTTTCATGCTTATGATATTGTTAAAATCAATTTAATTTTTCTTTTCATTTTAAAAATAAAGTCCTTAATTGAATAGGGGAAGTTCAACTTGTTATGTCAATTTTGAAATTTTTAACACATTTTATGAGATGAATATGTAGAAAATTAAATAGTATAAATGTTAAAAACTAAATAGCTAGTACAACCTTTACCAAAGCTTTTTGACAAACTCAATCTTTAAGATTTTTTTAAATCGCATCAGGAAGTCAAAACATCTATATTTCCTCCAGGAATTTATTTAAGTATTTAAACGTTCTCATGAGATCATTCTAATATTTAAAGCTTAATATTTCTGAGTTCAAATAACCCAAAACAGGAACATGACTGACCACATGTACGACTAAAACGTTTAATTATATGACTAATTGTATATAATTTACATAGTGTGACACTCAAACACTTACACGTGAATGTTTCAGCTATTAATGGAATACATAAGTTTCTGGCATTTTTAAATGAATTGTGACGTATATATAATACTCACTTCAATGTGAATCATCTGCACATCATTAAGGAGATTATTGGCCAATCTTTCTCTCTCCTCTGCCTGTCCAATCACGATGTTCACGATGGCGTATTCCATGAGGGAGGAGAACACGAAGAGTGTGCAAGTGGACATAAATATGTCAATGGCTTTGATATAGGATACTGGAGGTAGGGACTTTTGCGACTGGGCGTGCTGGGTGGCTAAGGTGAGCAGAGATGTGACGCAAAGAGTCACTCTGGCAGGAACGGCGTCAGCCCTGATCCAGAAAGAAATCCAGGACATGATAACGATGAGACACGTTGGGATGTAGGTATGGAAGAGGTAGTAGCCCAATCGACGTTCCAGGGTAAACTGTACTTCGATACACGTAAAGTTTCCTATTGAGAGATATAATCAGATTATTGCAACATGTTTAAATTTCAAAATACTCCATTTAAAGCGATTTTATTTAATGTATTTTCCCCCTTGTCTGAATTGGTTTTAAAATTTATTATTATTATTATTATTTTTTTTTTGCTTTTTAAGATAACACAATTTTCTTATAATAAATTTATTAGATTCCTTATTTTACTTATCAAGTGTTAGATTATCTTATCTATAGCCATACTAGCGTTCTATTTTTAATTACTCTCTTTAAAAATCAAACAATATTTCAAAAAATAAAAATATATTTACTCACAATTTCTTGATTTTTCTTTCTTTCTTATAACAGTAGAAATATTTTACATTAAATTATTACTTTTAGAGTGTTGGATACTTTTTTAAGATATTGATTTATTATTATACATCAATAAACTGTTATATAGCTAGAAATGTTAAAGAGCAAATTCTATTAAGAGAATTCTTTCACCTTAATCTCGGGGTATTTTAAACATATAGATTATAATTTATTTATATATTGATTCTGTATCTCATTAGATTCAATCTTTTTTTTTAAATACTGATACTATTGTTATCGCACAAAATTAAATTATATATATGATACTTGTGTATATTTTTTGGAGTATTCTATTGGATATCAAAATAATGTATCAAATATATTATTTTAATTTTGAATTATTTTATTGTAGACCTGAAACCAGAAAATACCCTTATTTTAATGGTACACAACATTCTGTCAATGAATGATGTTTCAAAATTTCTAAGCAGCTAGAAAGATCTTTTGAGATGATAACTGCAATTGAGAATCATCGTCTTTATATTAAACTGAATTTTCTCCTAGAATACCATACTTTTGCTTCCTCTGGAGCCATGAAAATGTTTTTACTATTCGAATGACTCACTTTTATTCATTGAAATATTTTTTTCATATACAGTTTCATTAAAAACTGCTTAACTTAAGTTCTCGTCCTTTTACCAAAACTTCTCATTCTGTGATAAAAAAAAAATGTTATGTTTTTGAGAAACTGATAACATTTGATATACATTTATAAAAGTTAACAGATACCATGAAGAATTTTAGTTATTGGAAAAAAAGATACAGTCATTAAAAATTACATGTATCTTTTTTTATTTGTGAATGTATTTAATTCTTTTTTTAGTTCATTTACCTGCATGTCTTTCAGGTATCATTTAAATTATACTAGGCACTTCAGACGAAGTAAATCTCCAAAATCAACCTTTCATCAAGTACAGAACAAATGTAGAATTAATATAAGTTATAAATTTAATTAAAATTTTTTTAATGTACCTATTATTATCGCAATACTTTTTAAAAAAATTTTCTTTGAGAAATATAGTTTAAAAATATTTTCAATTAAATAACAGAGAGCATTTTGTTTGCAATATGTCAAAGTAATAGTGGGAAATTATGGAAACTACAAAATATGAATACAAGTGTTATTCAAAGCACTTTCATAGTTAAAAACCATGTTTAAAAGCAAAATTTGAAGAAATTGAACCAAGGAAACTATTTTGATAAGGCATATAATTAATCTTGTTTCTAAATATAGAGGTATTATAAAAATTAGAAATTTTGTGATTATTTCGCAAGGCTCAAATACAAAATTCCTAAGTAATTCTTTTTGGCAAATGTTAACGGAAAATACTAGATGAAGTAAAGTGGTAATTTTAGGTATTTAAAATTATTCTCAATATTAAATAAAATGTCTAAATTATGATTCATTGTAGTTTTTGCAAGACGTAAATCATTATATAGATTTTCTAGAATATGTTATAAGTGTTTCAGAGTTAGTTATATCGTATATGTTGAGAATGAAAAAAGTTAACAAATGGCGAGAATGAAGTTGCATTTAATGATGTTTTGATAAATACTGTTTCTAAAAAACAACACAAAAATTTAAAAAAACATTTCAAGAAATTTTTAATTTTTGTTTATAGTTTGATCAACAATCTTGAAAGAATTTGTCCTTATCTTTTTTTGCATGCCGTTATTTCCAAAAATTGATAGGGTTTTATTTTTTGAAATAACCGATAACATCAACAAACAGCCATTTTGTGGTAGATGGCGCGTCATCATGAATTGTGTTATAAATTTCTGTCAATTATAAAAATTGTGAAATTCACTGGATCGCATCGTTAAATTTGTAGCGCGCGTGTTTCTTCTTTTCAAAGGAACTATTTAATTTTCATTTTCAAACGGACTCTTCAATTGCAAGCATATTCGTAAACTGTTGTCGTATTATAACTACATTTTAAAAAAAGATCAAATTGATAAAATCAAATTAGAAAATTACAATAATCTAATTTTTTAGAAAATGGATTAAAATTGAAGATGTATAAAAGTTACATTTTTATATAATTGTCTTACACGTCGAGAAAAAATATTTCATTTTTATTTTAGTATCTTTTGAAAGATACAACTATTAATTTTAATAATGGTTTGGTTTAAGGCCTGACGTGATGTAATTGAAAAACGATCTCATTTTAATTGTACATTAATCTACAGAAAACGAATTCAATATTCATCTCATTGTTTTATTATTTATCGTAATGCGTACTTCTCTTAGCAAGGAGCAATTTCAGTGATCGAATTACTTTAAACATCATTTACGAGTTCTAGAAACTTATTGCTATTTGAAGTGATGTTACGTAACGATATTTGAAACTTAAGGTATTCTATTCTCTCTTTTAAAATTCGGTCCCTTTCTTCTTCTATAGCCATTACCACTAACCAAATTCACTTCATCAACTTCAAACATAGGACTCCTATATGGGGTCAACAACCATCACTATATCTCCGGAGATTTAGGGATACACCATCGAACACTCTCTGTATAATTAAACCTTAATTACAGCTAATGAAGCGCGTAAGAAAAGTACATTAGCATATTGCAGTAAGGGATACTATAATCTCCTTTGAAAATAAAGATTCCTTTTAAGTGGTCAGTGGTTGGGTCTTAGGAGTACACAAATAAACTTTCAGAAGAAAGGATGTTTACCTTTCTCACCCACATTATCAGTTCTGCTTTGGGCATATGCTGTTGATACTAAGTAAATTAAATCAATGAACTAAAGTAATATTGAAGTAGATACTAAATAGTTTCTTCTATATTGTTGAGGAGGGGAAAATATCACGTTAGCCAAAGCAAAATGTGTGAATTTAGGGAACATACTTCTTTGAATGCAATAGCGTATATGTTTAAGATTATTATCAATTTTATTTTGAAAAGAAAATCTAATTTTTTCAAGATGCCACACAAAAATTAACTTATTATTTCAACAATAAGTACCTGCTTTTGAGAATAAGATCAATTGGTAGCTTTTGCCACTTCAGGATCAATTAGAATGTTTATTCAACTCTAAGAAATACACCCCCTTCCGTATTTCGGGGCCATATTTAGATTTTAGAATTTTGCTTAATTTTAAGAATAATTCTGTTGCAAAAATGGCTTTGTTATTGATTTAATTCATAAAAATAGAAACACCCTACAGCTTATATAAAAAAATGCTATGTTTTTCAATTTGTGTAACTACATGTGATGAAAAAGATATAATTTCTTTAACATTCGATTAAAAAGGTTTTTAATATAATTGTTTTAATTTTAACTATAAAACCATTCTTAGAAAATAACGGAAAGAGAGTGATTTTCTTAAAAAAGTAATCTAGATGAATAGCAAATTGAAAAATTGAAATTAAGCAACCATAATTTTTTGACGGGGAAATGGATTCATTTGTATTGTAAAAGCCTAAGAGAAATCTGTTCATAATAACTTGGATATTTTAAATTGACCGTGTGGAGGAGGTATTTTATTCTAGAAACGTCCATAGTACGCCACTTGAAGATATTGAAACTCAATTGCCTTTCATAGGGTTAAAGCGCTTCGATAATGCAAATAACCAAGAATTTCTTCTTGTTTGAATGAAAAGGTCAGTATCCTAATACTTTAAAATTATCTGCCATTTAATACTTAGTTAAATCAAAACTCAAATGTTTAATGGTTATTGTCCTTTCTGTATTTCTGTTCATTCCAGATATCTTGAAAATCCTAACTTGTTAAAAAATAATAATGAAGTACAGAAATTTCTTTTAAAGGACATGTTCGTGAAATACTTTTATATATTTTTGTAAAGTTTAGTACACAAAATAAATATTCTGGTATTTTTTTATATATATATTTTAGATACATCATAAGTTTTAGTTTTGCATAAATCATAAAAAATATGAAGTATTAAAAGAAAAAAAATAATTGGGTAGTAGTTAAATGAAAGAAGTTTGTAACGAAGTAATTTTTTTCCACCTTTTTTTGAAAAACCTTTAATAATACTATATAAAACCTTAACAAAAATTTTAAAACACTAAAATATAAAAACTTAATGAAGAAACTTAAAATGAAAAAAATAATTTTCGGTGCAGAAGAACAAAATTGCAAAACTTTGGAAAATAATAAAATGCATTAAAAATGAGCCAAAATGCTTTTTTCGAATGTTACCCCAAACCCTTTTTTAAAATTTTTTTGATTTTTTTTCAAATAGCTGTCCCTTTCAGTTGGAAAAATATACATCACACAGAAAAGGTAAACTGAATACCGGTGTGTGATTTCTCCTATTTCTCAACTTATACGCGGATAAAATATTATATCGTGGCTTAAAAAACATATCTTAAAAACTTTATGGAAAAATGAATATAAATAACGTTAAAAAAATCAGTAAAGAATGAGCTTACTTGAAAATAGAGGAAAAATATAACTTATGCAAATAAGTTTTAGACGAATTTATTATTTTTTTATTTTTCCGATTTAATTCATATTCGTTGGCAAGTATTAAAAGCTGTCAAAAGAAATGTATACTTCTTCCCTTACCTTTCGTCAAAAAGAATTTTTTCAGCTTAATATCGTGGATTGTTTTTTAGAAACTGTGACGAAAAATGAAGGCGATTCTTTCAACTTTTGAAGACGAATATACGATAAACGACTGATCTTTTTTTGTTTAAATTTACATTTGCATTCCATGTGGGATGTGGCCGCGGTAGCCTAGTAGTCACAGCTTTGGATTCGTGGCCGGCGGTTTTCGTTCAGTCGCAGGTTGGATCCTTGGCCACTGAAGACCCGCCGTGTAGCAGGGGCTGATGAACGTTAAATCTGTCGGGGCCAAAAGTCCTCCCATTGTCGTGGTATGGAAGTTAGGAGAGAGGGGTGCCAGCTCAGGTGTCGTCCTCGTCATTTGACCGAGGTTGAAAATAACGTAGTCCGTTTCCAATAGCCGTCGTGTTGCTTCTAATGCGACGTTAATATGAACTAAACCATGTGGGTATAAACATAATCTTAAAATACAATATAAATCAAATTTATGTACGTAAAGTATTAAAATTTAAATAACAATTTCTTATGCGTTATATAAGTAGTCATAATAGTATTTGTAATATATTAAGAAAGTTTGTTAATCTGCAGCAAATGATTTTTAAACTCTTTGGGGAAGAGGTTCAGGGTTTCCTAGAATTATACTTTTTACCGTTTTATTACTTATAACGTACAGCTTAGTGACAAACAAAACAAAAATCTGTGAAAACGGTGGGAGCGGTTCATTACGGTATCTTTTGCTTCTAGAGATACCGTAATGCTAGACCTGACAAAGTTTGGAAGGGAAATGTGATTCTTGGAGCACGTTCGTTTGTGGACCTTTCCACTTAATGGCCGTAAAAGGAAAGATATCCATACAAGTAAAATTCTGTAGGAATGCGAGTGTCCATAGTTCGTTTTGAGAGATACCGTAATGACAGACCTGACAAAATTTGGAAGAGGAAAAAATATTAGAGCATATTCGTTCGGGTGTTCTGAGAATCTTCGTTATGTGGGTACAAGAAAGAATCTACGTTATGGGAGTACAAGAGACACAATTTCAGCCATCATGAGGACGTTTATCACAGGCGATAAAACTGAGTCAGTAAAATAAAACTGTGGATAAAAGGCTAAGTTGATGAATCGAGATAGAAGGGAGTTCAAACGCAAGATGACCCATAATTGCAAGCAATATTTCCCCGCAGTAACATCCTACTTGAGCAGAAATCGTCAAGATCCCGTTTCTACCAGAGCTGTGCAAAGGAAACTTCATACTCAGAAGAATTTTGGCAAAGTGTAATTCGTAAGTCACAGATGATTATACGCAATATTTTCAAGCGTCATTAATGGGGCAAAGATCACCGAAACTCAGACCTCATAACTGTAGCAGGAAGTAATCTTGTATAATGTGAATACATAATTACTTTTATTCATACTACCGGTCGAGTTTACGTATGGAAAATGCTCCAGATGCATATAGCCCTACTTGCTTGTTGCAGACTATAGTAAATGGTGGGGGCTTTCTTATGGTTTTTACCTACTTTTATTTTTACGTGGGAAGGAACAGACATTCTTGCCGATGAACTGCAACCGTCCGTCCAAACAGTTTTTCCTAAAGATTTACTACTCTGTCAAGAAGATAATTATCCTATTCACGCAGTTAAGTATGGTGATAAAATAAAACTTTTCCTCCAGACTCTTCTGTTCAGCAACTTCAACATTATTGATTATTTGTGGGGATATTTTGAGTTCAAACTCCGTGTTTGGTTTTCTCCACCGAACACAATTTCGGAATTGAGACCGTTCTATACGAGAAATGACTTCAAATTCCTTTAACTGCTGAAGGGGATCTCTATACTTCCAACCCCGTTCCGCATATAGTCTAAAATACAAGAAAATGGTGGTCAACCCCCTTGTAAGAAAATAGTTCACAAATGTTCTCATTATTTTAGCACCCACGTGTATATTTTAAAGATATCAATTTATGAAAACATGACTTTCAGAATGAGAGAGATTATTTTTCGAGTGTTATTTATTTTTATTGCGATTTTGAATTCTTTACCACACTTTTCATGTAATGCTGTGAAGGTTTTATGCATTTTGTGTTGATTCTTTGAAAATTGAAGTATTTCTGTTTTTTAGTCCTATTTCTTACGAATAAATAGATTTCCTTAAATCCTTGCTGAATAATCGATTTTCCAGAATAGGTCCAAGGATATCCAAATTTGGGAAAAAAAAATTCGACCTATTTAAAGCATAAAGGGCTGACACAAATGTTTATATATATATATATATATATATATATATATATATATATATATATATAATTCAAAATTTAAACTATGGTAATAAGTTATGCTACTTTTTCGATTGCTATCAAGATGTGTATGTGTTGTTAAATTATTTCTATTTTTTGTCTTTATTTTCATCATAATTTGCCATTTTTAAAATTATATTTGAACACCATTTGATAATCTACATTCAGGAAAAAATAGCAACAAAGGTCTTATCGAAGATCCTTTCTGTAACAAGGATATAAGATAGTTACACAAAGTTAGAGATATGAAATAAATATATTGTATTTACTTCTTTCCATGTTCTTTTTCAATTTATAAAGGACAAAATGAGAAATTTTTAGATAAGTTGGTTGAAAGTAGTACTGCACGGACAAAATTTTTGTGAACTTATTTTTATATTAAATCAGTTCTCTTAAAAATTGCTGTTAAATGTTCTACCTTGTTATATTAAAGTATGCTGATTACCTAATTCTTTTAAAGCTTTTAAATAAAAAATGATTAATTTAATAATGATTATAAGTTTTGGATAGATTTTTAATATTTTGTTTAATGAAACCAAAATATATAAATATATAACAATTGTTATTTTATCTAAATAGGCTTAAATATTACGTAACTAACAAAATGTTTACTAAAAATATTAATCACTGCTGAAATCAAAATCCAACATTTTAATTACTTGAAAATTATGTTTTCATTGATTGATTTTAAACAAAAATGCAGGAAAGGCTGATGTCAAAATTTAAAATTTTCTCCACAAAAAACATTTCTTTCTCATTGAAACATTTTTTTTTCATTTCAAATACCAACATTCTATTCTTTCAGACCTTCGCTTATAATTCAGCAAAATAAGATAAAATAGAACTCAATTCAAGTTACATACTTTGTCCAAAACGGCAATTACGTACAACATCTTATCATCAGTGTTAAAGAAGCTGGACAACTAGCAAATTTCCATATTTTCAAAGCTGAAGCAAATGATAAATATCGATATCAATGTGATCATAGGCATCAACCAGTTATTTAAAACATAGGGGATTTTGTATAGGGGTTTACAGCAGTACAAAAAGATGAAATGTCACAGAATCTCTTAAGACGATATTTTGGACCGTATCATAAAACTCGACAATCGTCTTATGTAACATATGAAGTAGAAAGTATGGAAGAGAACCATGTACGATGAAGCTCAAAAAATATGCTCTATGTCCTGTGGTTGAAACCCTATTTTGATAAAGATAATTGAATTGATGAGAAGGGAGTACCTAATTTTTCAAGGACACCTTTAAAAATAAACCGGACCAGATTGCAACGGGCAGCTGCTTCTTTCTAAAAAGGGTAAATTGTTGATAGACTTGTTTCTAGCAATGGCGAAAGGACCGAATGTGACTCTTGTGCCATAAATCTACATTCATTTACTCGTTTTCATCCTATTAAACTTCGATCCGCAGAATGCATTCAGTTATTCTTTGATGATCATGGTCGGCAGATGAAATCCACCTTCTAGCCTTCGATTATTCTCGAACAATTATGCAAAGAAGGATTAAATGAAGTGAAGTGCATCTAATAATTTCTACATATACCTCTCTAAAATAGTACAGTCGACATAGGTTTTCATCTTCCTGTTGTTGCGAATCAAGTCCTTTTTTCATTATTTATAATTAATTTATGAATTTATGTTTATTTAAAGTAAAATGCTACTTTTATTATTCTATTAAATTAATAGTTATGAATTCTTGTGATGAATAGAAGTTTCAAGTTTAGATTAAATGTCTTACTATTTATTTAACTTACCCATATATATGCGTTTTAAAAGACGGAATAAACTATTCCTCAAACCTAAACTATATATATGTATATATATATATTTAGCACTGGGTAATATTTGGTAAAAGTGTTTGTTTATCAACAAAATGTTTTCGAAAACAAACATTATTTTGTTATTTAAATCAGAAAAAGAACGCACAAATTCATACTAATAATTTCATTTATAGGCTAGAAAGTTTCACTAGTGATCAATTTGAGATAAGGAAATGAAAAGATCATCAGAAAAATATTAATTAAAATAAGATCATTACTTTGGAGATTAAAAATGACTACAAATGGGTTTTTATACAAGCAGGAATACTACATCGGCAATGGAAAATTGTGCATACACTTTTCTTATGTCTTAAGTTTTATTTTTATATTCTTTTGGTTATCACCGGCATTTTTAAACAATCAAATAATTGGCATAAGATTCATATGACTTAATTTTTATATTTTTTGTTCTGCAATACCAAAATATATCTCAACGTTTAAATATTCGAATGATTAAATGCGATTCAATTTTTGAAATTTCAACGATTACAATAAATCCAAAAGAAAATAACAAAAAAGTCATAAAATCGATTGAAAAGAATATTAAAATGAAATTAAAAGAATATTAAAATGAAATGAAAAGAATATTGAAATGAAAAGAATATTAAAATGAAATGAAAAGAATATTAAAATGAAATGAAAAGAACAATAAAGTAAAATACACTATTTAGAAAAAGTTTTTTTTTTTTAATCTCGACACTTTATCTTTGAGAAATTTTTTGGGACAGTAACTATTCTAAAGATATTAAGTGGCCGCGGTAGCCTAGTGGTCATTGCTTCGGATTCGAGGCCACCGGTTTTCGTTCAGTCGCGGATTCAATCTTTGACCACTAAATATCCACCGTGGAGCTGGGGATGATGCGCGTTAAATCTGTCGGGGCCCAAAGTCCTCCCGTTGGCGTGGTGTGGAATTCAGGAGAGGGGAGGGGGTCCAGCTCAGGTGTCATTCTCGTCACTTGACCTTGGTTAAAAATTACGAGGTACGTCACCAATAGTCCTCGTGTTGCTTCTATTGCGGCGTTAATAAAAATTAAGTACTAAATTTTGAATTTTGAACAAATTACTTAAAATTGTCTTTTTAAAAATTAAATATTTCATTCGTATATTTTTACACATTTTAAATATTCTACATTATGTTAATAAATTTATCATACATTATTAAAAAATTCATTATCCTTCAGAATTCTTGGATCTCTTATGTAAAAACTCGAAACTCCATTGTGAAATCTTACGTAATTCCCGAAGAGACTCTTACATATATACAGTCGTACCTTCAGTGACAGACACCTCAATTAAAGGGACAGTTATATAGGTTCTTTTGAATAGGGGGACCAAATGCCTGGTCCGGTGGATCTTTCTTATTAAGTGGTACAACTACTAAACTATATATATATATATAAAGCTTATTAATATTCGCATTGACTTCTGATTTAATTTACCCGTAGAATACTCTTGCATGCAATCTCCGAGTCTTGTCTCCACTAAAATATGCTGAGGAAGCTCAATAGTTGGTTCTACCACTAATGGAACTTGAGATTCCCAATCAAAAATGAGATCGTCCGTAGTGTACGACACTGGAAAAAGAGAAAAATAGTAATTATTTAAATGACATTTAGCTTAGAAAATATTAATTATTTTAAGAAAAATAATATAATGTTATTCCATAGAAGCTATATGTAAGTCTAAACAAAAAAATATTACAAATTTATATTTTAACTAAATTATACTTACTAAATTTAACTAAATTTTAAACTTATTAATTTTTAACTAAATTTACTTACTAAATTTATAATTTTACTAATTAATATTCAAAATGAATGTATAAAATGTCATTTAACCAATTTTAAAAATTATTTTTGATTTTACAATATACTTTAATGATAAAAATTTGCAAGCGTATTTATTCAATAGAAAATAATTTCGGTAAGGTGTTTTACATTTCTTAAAAAAATACATCTAAGATATCTTTCGTTACAAAAATTTATTTGATTGCTCATTTCTATGTTAAGTTGCTTAAGAAAGTCATCGTTCATGGTGTTACTTGAGAGCATTTTATGATTATTTGTCGGAAGATCTGGGACAACAAGACTCTTCCTCTTGCCACACGTCCATGCTCTCTACTACTTGGCTCAATAACAATAAAACTAAACTACTTCCTTGGTCGAACAATATGCCCAATTTGAAACCAATGGAGAATGCGTGAGTCTTAATGAAGAATCACCTTCAGGAAATAACTCCAAAGTATATAAAGGAACTAATGAAAAGCATGAAATTTGTTTGGGCAAATGTGAGCACAGACCGCTAGATAATAATGCATAACGTCGTGTTCATGACGTTATTAAGGCTGACTTGAAAGGCACTAATAATGAACTGGACATGTTTTTCGTTTAAATGAGTTATATTATTTTTGATATGCTAATCGTATTTGTTGAGCCGCTGTGATAGTTATTATAGTTTTTTTTTTAAATTTTTTGAGAAAAAAATAATTGTAAAAACACTACGCAATATCAAAATAATTTTTGAATTGCGTAGACATTTACCAGATATATGAAATACGATATTATGCATTCAGTCTTTCAAACATTTATTTCTACAGAAATAAATGCAAGTCTTAAGCAACTTAGTATTTTATTTCTTATTATTCTAATATTTGTAATTGAAGTTGTACACACACATACTCTCTCTCTCTCTCTCTCTCTCTCTCTCACACACACACACACACACACACACACACACATATATATATATATATATATATATATATATATAGAGAGAGAGAGAGAGAGAGAGAGAGAAAGAGACATCTCCGCACAATTGTTTTTTCATATTTTCTGTGTAATATCTATGTATGAGCTTATTTAATTGTTGCATGATCATTATTTTGGAACACTATTTCTAGTAGTGAGCCTATGCTTCTAACATTTATCACATAAGATCTTCAAAGAATATTAAGAATCTGCATGGACTGTTCTTATGTAAATATTAATGTTGATTCTTTTAAAATTATTGATGACTAATCTACTGTTATTCTTCCATATAAATGTGCTTATTTTCCTTGAAAATTATATGCACATCAAACTGATTAAATATCAGCCTTCTGTATTTTTTTGCTACAATATGGGACTACTGAACAAGAAATTATGTAAATTTTCCTTTCTGAAAAATTACATTTTAGCATCAAAATTGTTTGCATATGACTTCGCACAACTTACAGCTCTCCATTTTCAAGGAACAAGTCTGCGTGTCGTGAGGATAAGCTTCAAACTTCATGGCGCATGACAGCTCTAAGGTTAACCTGGAACAAAATGGAAATTTATCAAGTTTATATAAATAGCGTTTAATTACACTAAAAGTACTTTCATAACTACGTATTACGTGTAAAATTCAAAACTGAAAATTCCATATCGTTACAAGAACGAAAATAATGGTTAAAATGATTTAAACGTCGTGATTCATACGAAGAGGTTGTGACTTTGAGTTATTTTCGACTTTCTCTTTGCAAAAAAATTGCAATTTCTTCCTAATCATAATGAAAAGTAATTAGGTAAATTAGATGATAGAAAACAAAGATGAAGTAAAGTGAGTTATATATAAGGATATGTAAATGATATGAAATTAATAGAAAATGAAGGGAGATTGAGAATAAGGATTCACCAACAGAGAATTTTTATTCAGATTGCAATTCTTTTCTTAGTTTTGTGAACTGAAGAAAGCTCCATTAAAATAATTAATCTACAAAGTTAATGTCGAAGAAAGTTGTGAAATTAAGAATGATCGGACTGGTAAGATAAATTTATTATTTAAATCATAAGTTAGGATTATGCATTAGGTTGGGATTCTAGAAGGAGTGACCATACATATTCTATAGTGATAATAAATAAGAAATCTGTTATACTCTCGTGGACTTCAAATTTAATAGTTTTTTTATTTATGTATTAGAATGAGATATGATGCAAGAGCTGATAATGATAAAAAAACACCGCTAGATGTATACATCTTTTACATGAAACACATCTGGCGTCATAAAAATATATTTCTTCCAGATGTCATAAGATAGCATAAATAGAGGTTAGATTATGCTTATGTTTATTAAACGTGTTCTGCAACATAAATTGAATGAATAAATATTTTAAAGAGCGATACATCTTATGTTTCTACTGATAAAAAAGACACTATAACTATTATTATGTGATATATCACGTACGTTTATTGATAAAAAATGTATCGTAGAAATACTTTTATTATCCTTTATAACTTTTTTATATTTACAGTATTATTTGATATACAAATGGCACTATATATTATGTATGCCCCTAATGGAACATGTGAAGATTAAACTAAGAAAATATCATGAACTCTACAGCGAGAAATCTTGAAGCGAAAAGAGTCATTTCGTATATTTTATATGAGACATTGCAACATATTGTTTGTATATACATTTAAAAAATTTTAAATAAATGTTTAGCTAATAAAATACTGTTTTTATCATCACATTATGTTGTTTTGACTTTACACTGTTCAACGCGAAAGATTTTTCTCTTCCTTTATGGAGCATGAGGGAAGATATCTGATACTTAATTTCTGGCAGCAAAAATCTTCTTTAAGCTCAATAAAAGCAACATACATATGAAAAATTTCCTCACCCTTAACGT
This sequence comes from Nephila pilipes, assembly GCA_019974015.1. Taxonomy (NCBI): domain Eukaryota; kingdom Metazoa; phylum Arthropoda; class Arachnida; order Araneae; family Nephilidae; genus Nephila; species Nephila pilipes. The sequence continues at coordinate 56,659 of BMAW01000123.1, read as the reverse complement.
CAATTTTATCATCACTGTACAATTTTATACCAAAAGTGAATAATAATCAATTTTTATTTTCCTTGATATGGTTCTAATTTGGTCCAGTGGTAATGAGAAAAACCTCTGGTGCATAATTCAAAACCTAAAACCATACTAAGCGATAAACGCGCAAACAGTAATGAATGAATCAATCAATCAATTGAAAATTATTTAAGAAACTTAGAAATCACTCACAAATGTATCTTATTTATTTTTTGTACATATAGAGCTCAACGTGAATTTAATAAGTGACCGAAGAGCATAATTTTATATTTTTTTTCTCAGTAGCAAAAATATAACACTTTTCAAACATTAATACATTTTAAAACTGAAAAGTGATTACAAATACACTTCTACAACATTTAAATTAAATTTATATAAGGACACTAATTCCAATTTATGTTAATCGATGTCTGAAATTGCAAATAAAAAACTCAATCTATAAGGGAACCGTAAAGAATTAATATTATTTACATTATAAATCTTGAGATTTTGATTTGGATATCTATTATAACAAACCTGAGACATTTACGATCTATTTAATTATATTCATCGTAAGGATACAAACAAATTAATTCCACTTATGCATTAGTTTCCTCTCTATTTTTAAATAAATCACATTAAAAACCATTAGGTATTTTCAGTTTGAAATTATTCAAATAAATTATGTAATTAGGATAAACTTACTTCACCATATAAAGAATTGTCTTGTCACTGTATAACCATATGTAGTGATTAGGGATAGTCATTTCTTGAAAAGTGACTCGCTTGGCATTCTTGAAGAAAGAATCCGGTCGCCACATTTTCTTGAGCCAGCTGATGGGAAGAAGACGATATTTCGATGTCATGTTTTCCGGTAACTGCAACCTATCATCCTTCCAGCTCTGAGACATGAAAATGTCTGCTACATATGTCTGAAGAAAGAACATAACATGTTTTTTAAATTCATTTCCAGTGTAAACAACAGATGCAAATTATATATATATATACAGCCACATTTACTACATGTTTAGCACATACTTTTGTATGTTTCCTTTTATTAAGATAAATAAATGTGTACTTTAGTTTTCTGATTGTTAAATAATTAAATGTTCCTGGATTAAAAAAAAATTACTAAATAATATACTAACCATTGATCCTTCATCTATAGAATCGATGCTCAACACTGTAACATGGAATCGAACTATTGTTGGTGTTCTTTCTGAAATTCAAAAAATTTCTTTCGTGAAGATTTATTTTTTATAAGTTATTAAAGATTTTCAAATATATATTATTGCTTATAGTTAACTCAAACATTTTTTTTGTATTGATATGTATTTATTAATTTTAATTAAAACACACACACACACACATATATATATATATACTCATGGACAAAAAAATTAGCGCACCAAGAAGGAGTCGTCAAACTGAAACGAAATTTTACATACGTAATGACTACTTTCATATAAGTAAATTATTAAAAAATTAAAGAAGGAGGATCATTTATTTCAGAGAAAATGGCAAAAGAACGGAGGATTTAATACCCTGTTGAACCCCCTGTAGCGCGAATGCACGATGCGATACGATCGGACATTGAGGCATACAAGTTCTGTTTGATGTCTTGAGACATTTCGTTCCATATTTGCTGTAACCTTGCCTCTAGTTCGTTCAAACTCGTGGTATGCCCAACTCGCCGTCCCAAGTATGTTCCATTGGAGACAAATTTGTGGATATTGTAGGCCAAAGAAGGGTACTAACAGTGCGGAGACAGTCTTGTGACACCCTTGCGTGAGAGGCCGAGCATTGTCTTGTTGAAAAATGGCTCTTGGGAGCCGTTGCATGAGTGGCAACACAAGGATGTCATGGACATACCGCTGGGCTGTCATGGTGCCATGGATCAATACTAGGGGGTGACCATGTATTTTAGGCAATGACACCCCATACCATCACACCAGCTGTGGGAGCGGTGTGTAGCTGTAAAGCAAAGGCAGGATTGAGGCGTTAAACACGGGGTCTCCACACATGATCACGATTGTCATCACTGCTGAGATTGAATCTGAATTCGACCTGGTTCCATTTCCCTGTAGTCCAGTTTCCTCGTGCGCGGCACCATTCCAAACGGAGGCGTCGATGGGTGAGAGTCAAGGGCAGCACACGAAATGGGAGCCGTGATCCCAAATGTCCTTCAGCTAGGTGCCTTCGAATGGTTTGAGAAGACACAGGGCCCCCTAGTGAAGATGTTAGCTGTGCCTGGATGACGGCCGATGAAGCAGTTGGCTGTACCCGCGCATTTCTTACGATGTGGCGATCTTCTCTACGACTGGTTTGTCGAGGGCGTCCTGAGCCTGGTCTTCGTGTAAATGACATCTCTTGGATCCACTGGTCCCAATACCTCCTTTTTTTTTTTTTTTTTTTTTTTTTTTTTTTTTTTTTTTTTTTTTTTTTTTTTTTTTTTTTTTTTTTTTTTTTTTTTTTTTTTTTTTTTTAAGCAAGGACTCAAAAAACTCAGATTTGGTTAGAGACAATGATCACTATGAGCTCACAGCAATTTGACCATTTAGCTATCGCGTCTACATTCAAGAGTGAGGGAAATAAGTAAATAGAATATGACTTAGTCGTTACTATAAAAAATTTAAAATTTCTGTTTATATTGTAAATAATTCTTTGTTACATTGTAAGAATATTGGAAGAAATATTATTGCAGTTTGAATAAGAAAACTGGAAAAAAAAACTATTCAAAAGAAAAGCTAAGTAAAATTATGTCTTCAATTCTGTAAAACTACATCAAAAATTAAACATACATTTTTTGTTGTTGATCAATGAGAATCTCTGTATTTGCATGTAGATGTGAAGAAGTGTCTGTATTTGCAGTAAGAGAAAGAGTAAAACTAAACATCTTCAAATACATTATCGTTCAAAATTGGGTTGTATATTCATATTTTCATGTGGATTCTATAAAAACTGAAACACGTTAGAGTGTGTTAATAGTACAAAAGATTCTATAGAATGGGTATTTAAATTAGTAAAATGTAAGGATTAGTCTTTCTGTATTATATGAATGTTTTTTTAATATATATTTTTTTCAATTTGTAGGTTATGTATGTTGTCCTATTAAAAAGAATAAAAATATGTTTATAAAAAAATTCGTAACCTTAAAAAAACTGTTCTTTCCGTTTGATATTAAATTATCGATGTATTACTGATAGATATATAATTTTTATTTAAATTCATGTTAACTATAAATGTAAAGTGGAAATTGTATAGATCTGTCTTATTGCATTTTACATCTACGTTACTGTAATGAATGAAAAATATACGGTATGAAACAAATAGTAAATACATTTAACAATGAGACTACTCAGACGTGATATTTGTCAGTCATTAACTTTCGCAAAGAAATGAGTTATCCTGATGACGCCACAGCATCAAGTTTTTCTCTTCTACTTTTATCACTATTCCGCGCAATATCCTAACGATTTGTTGACCCTTTATTTTAGGTATTGATACTAATATCGTGAAGAGGATCACCTTTATAAAAACATACCGTCATTCCATTTACTAAGAAATATGCTATTTATTGCTTTTGTAAAAGAAATAATGCTATAATTTTCCTTCATTACTTGAGATAAATTCAAATAAATTCGCTTGTCCTCAAAATATAGAAAATTTAATAAAATGATTAATAGCCTGCACACACACACACACACACACACACACACACACACACACACACACACACACACACACA
>BMAW01000123.1:0-49229 GCA_019974015.1 Nephila pilipes | reverse complement strand
CATATATATACATACTCATCGTCAAAAAAAACATCTGCAATCAGAAGGAAGTAGGGAACGTAAATGCAAATTAAGAAATTATTTGGTCTAAGGTAGAATGAGCAAAGCTTGTCAGCAATTTTGCGATAATGATGTCGGCAAACCCGCAACTTACCACACCACTAAGAATCATTTAGAGGTTTCTGCAAAGCCCGTTATTTTGATTCTAACAAGTGTAATAGAATTTAATTTATCCCTTTGAAGTTTAGAATACCTTTGATGTAAAAAAAACCAAAAATTTGAGCAATCGCGAGTGTTTGAGAAAGGTCGTACCGTAGGGCTGAATAATGGCGGATGTACATTCTGTCGTATTGTGCGTCATATCCGTTACGCAAATGCTACTTTTTTATGCTGTTGGAGGAAATAAGTGCAAGGAAGCTATCTCTCACGACAAGGCGAGCCACACGGACAAATCGAGCGAGATCGAAAGATTGTCTAGCAAACTTGAAAAACCCTAATTGTCGCAATTCTTGATAATATGTGAGCAACAGTGCACTCTTTGCATCATCCTGTGAGTTCCAGTAACATTAGCATCTTTTCTTCGTGCATAGATTTGGATAGCTTGTACGGAGTCTATTACGTAGATTATCCCTGGCACCACAGCAACATCGCTAGAGACTGCAATGGTGCCGAGAAAGAGAAGCATGGAGCTATATGGAATGGCAGGGGGGTAATCTTTAGCGATTTGTCGCCACGCTTCCTGATAGCAGGTTGTAAAGATATGGAGTGGATTTCATACGATGCTTGATCACAGTCGATCTTCATTGGAAACATTTTGACGATCTAGAGGTACGTTAAGGAAGTCCTTTCACCGGTGGCCATTTTTTTTGGGATTGATAATGACATTTTTCTATTTTAATAAACAAAACACTCGTATTAATACATTACCAACTCAAGAGCTTGCTTCACAGCCATATACGCTATGCCATGGCCAGCAGTATCGACAAATCTGTCTCTTTCAGAAAACATTAGAAATGTTATGGGTCATTCCAAGAAGACTTAACTGCATGTTGAAAATTTGCACGATCTACAAGCCAATGTTAAATAAGCATGTCATGAGTTGAGTCTAGACAGAGTTAAGAGAGCATATGACTCCATTCCATGACGAGTGGCAGAGTGTAGCAGAAATAATGGTGGTCCAACGTTGTACTTGGCCACTATAATCCAGTGAACAAGTTTGCGGACTAGAGACCAGTGGTTACCATCAAGTCATCGCTTCACGCCTTGATGACACTAAAGACTCGAAGTTGATGCCCATTAAATCTGTTGAGGCTCAAAGTCATCCCATTGGTGTGGTGTGGAATTTAGGTGACGGAAGTGCCAATTTAGGTATCGTCCTCGTCACTTGACCGAAGTTCATAATTACGAGGTCCGTCGCAAAGAGTCGCCGCGCTACTTCTAGTGCGACGTTAATAAAACCAAACCGACATCGCACTGAGAGTTGCATGATTTGTATTTTAACCAATATATTTTGTGATACCCACGTTCAGTCTTTAATAGTTTCTTCTCATTGGTGTGTATTATTTTACTTTTATTTATCATATATATATATATATATATATATATATATATATATATATAGCACACGGATTTCTTTAAAATAGCAAATCATTAATAGAATCTTGTAACTATTTCAGAAGTACTGGTATACTATTTAAATTTATGGAGATAAAAGAAAATGGATAATCTCATCTAATATGACGTTTGTTTCAGAAATTTGATCTAAAATAAACAACTTCTTCAATTTACTATGTTTATTTGAATTATTTTTTGAAATAAATAGTTATCCTTAGTTTATGTCGGTGAGAAAAGTAAAACACTCTGTATGTAGTTGCCAGTTTTCACAATTACACATTTATTTTGCTTATTGTTATGAGACGGTTATTTTTAAATTTTTCTTTCTTTAAGATTTGTTTATATATATGTTTAAATTCATTGTTATAAGCAAATCATAAATGTAAGTATATTTCAATTTTGTGAGAATTATAATATACACAGCTAATTTATATACGTATTCCATGAATGAAATAATTCTCTATATAATTAAAGTAATAAAAGAAAGAAAAGGATAAAATAAATTAAATCATGATTATTTGATACATTTCATTAATATAAGTTTACTTCAATAGTTTAAAAATAAATAAATTGATTTTTAAAATATGCAGTTATTTATCTTACCATTTATTTTAGGAGGCTGTAAATTATCATATTCCTTAGGAGTCGGTGGTAAAATGGTGTTAAAATCTAAGCTCTGCAATCTGAAAAGAATATGGAAAAAAAAAGTAAATATAGAAGCAGTAAAATGTCATAAAGATTTTATTGAAAATAAAGTATTTAGCCTATTAAATTATGCATATTTTATTTAAGAAAAACATGTTAATCAAATTTTAAGTTTAATTTAGATTCATTAGAAGTCCACATAATATAAAATGTTGATTTATTTCATCTCAGTATATGATATTTAAAGCTAAATATTCAGTTAAAATTATAAATCTCTACAGAAAAATGTATTGTAAAAATAATTTTTGGCTTGAATATTTCAGTTAATAATTGTTAAATATGACAGAATATTTGAATGAACTTGAAAAATATTTTCCCTCAAATTATTTACTCATATTTCTTTTAGTGCATACATATTCCCAAATACTAGTGAGATGTCACTAATACATTTCATTTATATATTCGTTAAAATATTAAAAAGACAAAATAAAAAAAAATGGAACTGCTTTCTGAAGTCAAACAAGATCGATCATTAAATAATCTGAAAAAAATATACAAATTAGTTCGTTAAATGTGATATACACTAAGTATAATGTATAACTTTAAAGATACATATGCAACGATTATTCATAAAGTTCAGAGTGAGTTGACAAGTTATACTTTTTTATCTGACATTCGTAAACTGATTTTCGAGGTGTGGTACTGAAAGCAATATGTCGTGTGTAATTTATTGCTCTTCTGTCGTCTGGGAATGTTCAAGTAATATAATCTGTACTTATATTACACTGTATGTGTCTAGTGAAAAGACTGTTTCAACAACATTATTTATCACGTTTTATTTTCAACGTTTTAACTCCAACTTTCAAGTTATACATTATATTATTTTAATAAATGTGAAGAGTGGAAAAAGTGAAGATATAGAAGTATGTGGTATTCTTAATTAAAATAATGACAGACATAGGTTTTATGGAAAAGAAATTTTATGAGGTTTCTTTGCATTTGTAAGACATTTCGGATTTTATAAGACGGACGAAGGAAATATTCTTAAAATTAGTCACTCATAATATATATATATATATTTAAGAAAATAGTTATCTTTTAATTAAAATAAAATGTTTAGTAAACTAATATAAGAAAGTGTATTTCACATAGATTATTATTATGCGAAACAAACTTTTGGAAAAGTATTTAGCCGATGTCTTTTCGGAATTAATTTGTTTCAGAAGAATGCTGCTTTATATTGCATTTAAAAGTTTCAATAACATGTTTTCTTTTTTAAATAACTTTATTGGTATTAAATAACATTAATTGTAATTATTGAATAATTGGTAGTCTCAAAACGTGCTCCAGATATGTTACAAGGTAGAAGATGAGCAACTGGACATTTCAAGAAATTAACAAAATTTATTAACATTACAAAAAAACTTAAAGTTACTACAAAAATATCAGCTGACAGCACTTTATTAATAGAAAGAATGAAAGAAGTGATAATCGGATTAGAATCTGATGCTCGATGAAAAAGAATAGGGTCAGAATTCTATTCTTTTTCATGTGTTGTAGAAGGATGAATTCGCCTTTTTGCACTTTATTTTTCACACTTGACTGGCTCGTTTATTCCCAACCGCCAACTCACATTCTCAATGGTCAGTATACAAGGATCGTAAGACCCCAAAGTCCCCCTCCCCAAGGTCTAAAGGCTACCAATAATGAGATTAAAACATCGGTTATGAATGGCGGCTAGATCATGTTGTAATTTCTGGACTTTTGTCTTCTGGCTTGGGAACTGGATCCTTTCTATGCGTCTCGCTTCTTCGAGCAGAAGGAATTCAGGTTTGAAACCATTGATTAATACAGTAGTTTCATCTCGTGTAATTGTAAAAGCAATACATTTTAGGTTGCGTGCTAAAAATATCTTGCATGGGAATTTATGTGGCTACAACAATGGTACGCGTACTGCATCGTGAAGCATAGGATCATAATTAGCGTCTGGATGAGAATTGTGCACAAATGCTTGTTGAACAGCATTAAGGTTTGGGACACTAGAGGCGATTCGGTATGTGATTTCTAAGGTTACTTAACAAATTCGTGGCAGATAAATTTGGTATTCAATTGCAAAAACAAAAAAAAACAAAAAAAATTCACCACATAATTTTAATGTTGTATTGTAGGCAAACTCGGCAGGAGAGGCCTTCAAATCTCCCATATGACTGACTAACTCTAATTCCGAAGAATGTGGTACCAAATTCTGAAAGCTTAGACGAATCGTAATATCTCAAAGCTGTCTTAAGTTGTGGAATCTCTCTACCATTACGTTCGGCTTAGGATTACAGACCATCGTGCGTGCTTTGTTAATGCCAAAATATTTTACGAATAAGCGATTAAATCACTTTCAAAATTCCTACTGCGATTTGTTGCACCCGTCTCAAGAATCTCGAAGCTAGAAATCCAGTTACCGTCAAAATCTAGAGCGACCGAATATGCTGTCTGATCCGAAATGGGAAATGCATCTGGCTAACATGAATATCGATCTATACACTTCAATAGGTAGATATTTCAGCGAGAAGGAGGTAAAGGTCATACAATTTATTTGTACATGTTAAAACCTTTCTACCACAAACGGAAATATTTCTAGTGGTTAAAGTACATGATGCTATATTTTAGATTGCTGATATAGTGTTCAGGTTTCTACTCCACATTTTACAATCTCTAACTAGAATTTTCCAGACGAATCATACTTGCATTCATTTAATTGGGGTTTTTACTCCAAGATAGGACAAGGCATTTAAGGTATGGAACACTTTATGTCTAAGATCTTCGAGAACTTATGGAGATACAGTACCCAGAGTCGTATCGCAATATAACTTTTTTGTTGCACGGGACAGAGGAGCTATATTTGAAGCACTAAACTTAAGATTAATTTTAGATTTAAGCAGTGACGCCTTCTTTATCACCTTGCTGGGATTGCGTCATTGAATCACAATCAATAGGATCCGACAAACTCAGTGTCTCAATTCGTGATAAGGCGTAAGTGCCCACATTCTCACCTCCCGGAACGTAGTGAATATCGATAGGGAGTCGAACAATATATTCGATGTAATGAATCGGACGAATGGAATTCCGTTCAGAGTTCATTGTGAAAACGTAGGTAAGCTGTTGCGGGTACGTAAAAATGATATATTTTCGTTTTTTTAGTATTAATTAAAAATATCTAACTACTCTATACATACCTAAAGGTTCGCGATCAGATGTGCAGCACTATGTTTCCGTAGGATTTAATGTACGCGAAAAAAATACAAGTGATTATGCACCTTCCGATATAAGTTGCTGTAGTAAAGCTATGGCTCTCGCAGATGCGTCAACTGACATGGATAGCTTAGCTCCTTTTTTTGGGTAACTAAATAATTCATTTCAAGAAGTAGTACTTTTATACACTTTGAATGCAGCAATAATCATCCGACTAACAATAGGAATAACATCTTTTTTATCCCTCACTTTGAGCAGATCATGAAAGCTGGCTTGTAGAGCAATATTTTGAAAAATTTAAAACAGCTAGAAATAATGTAACTCGTTTATTGTAATAGGGCTTGAGGTTACTTGAGAATCGTTTTTACTCTATCTGGCAACGAAGAAATAATTTCAAGCGTTATCCTGATACCTAAGATCCACGTGGCAATTTTGCAGAAAAAAAGTAGCGATTGCCCAAATATACATTTATCACTGTTTACTACAAGTCTAACCTCGTGTTATCTACGAAAGACAGTTTCAAGATCTGTACAATCAGCTGTTTCTTCTTCGGATGCAACCAAAATATCATAAATAAGCAAGAATAAAGAACACGTAGCATCTGATACCCATATCGCTGAAATGTTTGTGTGAGTTCTTTAGCCAAATGTCATATGCGCATATTCATACAAGCATATAGGTGTTGATACTACAGGCTACAGAATGTATGCCAGGTTAATTGGGATCTGATGACAGGCCTTTACATGATCAATTTTAGAAAAAACTGCGATTCTCTGGAAACTCGAAAAAAATTGTGTATGTGGGCAAGAGGATACCGATCAGGTTTGTCATAATATTCAGTTGTTTCAAATCTCCTCAGAATTCTATTGATTATAACGCCAGGGTTTATTCAGAAGTCTTACAAAATGGATCGAGTTTGCCCACGGACTTTGGAAAGCTACTTTAGCTTTAATAAGCCATCAGATTCTTTTTTTTTTAATACCAGCAGTTTTTCTTGTGAGAAACGTCTCGTCCTAACAAACACATGTGGACCTTCCATTTCGAAGCAATGTACCGCTGATCCGGAATCAATTATTTACTAAACAATTCGGGAAATCTGGCAGAAGGGAATAATACGTAAAGTTGAAGGCCATGGATATACAATAGGAATCGTGCTTTTGATACTTTATCAAGTAATAATACGTTTTTGGCCATCAGTATATATATATATATATATAAATGTATACAAAAACGTTAAGCTGCAATAAGTAACTTCATACGTTAGATATTAATAATTGTAGTGAGTTATCAGTACGTAGTAAGGAAGCCCATTTTTATTTTTTATTACAGCTTCACAACAATGTTTCATTGAGCCAACGATAGATTTAAGCTCTTTCATCGTTAATACATGACACCAGGAAACAATTATAGCTCCAATAAGTTCCCTTTTATTTGATGGGTGTCTCATTTGGACAAGAGGTTTCAAACGGTACCACAAGTTTTCGATAGGATTGAGGTGAGGACTGTTTCCTGGCTAGGACAACAACTCAGTGATCTTTGTATGAAACCTTCTTTCGATAATTTTGGTGTGTGGGAGGGAGCAGAAATCTGCAGAAAAATAGCTGGATCATTTTGGGGAAAGAGATTCCTTTTGGAAGATAGAAGCTTTGGATATAGAATAGTGTTAATGTATTTTTTGACCAATACTATCTGCTGAATTTTATGACCAAATCATAATACTAAGTGGGTTCTTCACAATTGCCTGAATGCAGTCAGGATGTAGCTCTTCTCCTATTCTACATTTTTCATATTTTCGCAATCACTATCGAATACCGAATTTTCGCAATCACTACCGATCTTAGTATCATCGCTCCATAAAATCTTTGACCACTGACCATCTGTGAGATTAATGTGCTCCTTTACCCACTGTAGTCTTTTTTTTGCGCTGCTGTAAATTGAGTTAAGGCTCTTTTCTTGGATTTATACCAATCTTGGAATTCTTAGTCGAATATCTGTTAATTTTATCCTGATTGTTCTTGAATTGATAGAAACACCAGCGTCATTCAGATCACTTCTAATGGCCATTGTTGACATTATTCTATCTTGAAGACATTGTCTTTTTATTTTTCCTTCATCAACAGAAACTTTGTATATTTTTCGGCCTTTACTTGCTTTGATTTCTTGTTGAATTTGTCTCCTGATATCGAAAAAAAAAAAAAAAAAACTTTCGATCTCCAGATGAAGTCACTGTACCAACCACCTGTCTGACAATTTTAACAAAGGGAAGACCACTTTCTCGTAAGAAGATAATCTTATAGTTCTTTTTTAGGTAACCAACCTGCTCTTTTATTTGATATCATTACTTCTTGATAAAATATTACTTATTTCTAATTTTATTTCATAAGAAACAGTCTTCCTTCTTTAGAACAAAGTATAAAAATGACTTGTTCTAACTGTAAACAGGATGTCAGATTTTGCTGGCAGTTACTAACGTTTGAATGGTTTCCAGAACAAGAACAGTGATTGTCCAGGAAAGTTAGACAATACAGACCACTTCGTAACTGTGTTTGTTTCTCAGATGAAAGCATATATAACTTTTTTGTATTGCAAATATTTGAATTTTGTATTTTGTATTGCATTAAGTATTAAAATTTCTTTAAAATGATATATACATCTTTGCATTTTGTAAAATGTAGCATTTTCTATAAACATATATAGTTAAAAAATAATAAGAAATTCTCAAAGTGTCTACAATTTTGGACCCCACTGCGTATATATATATATATATATTAAAACCCACGGAAAAAACTTGTCGCAATCATTTGTTGATATTAAATCTTTTTTCCCGAAATTCTTAAAAATAATATTATTTTCTGCAGTAAGGGTCTGTAGGTTGTACAAAAGATGGAGAGTGTTGCGGAAAGCAACTAATCGTCATAACACTATCAACTAAAATCCTATAACCGTACCACCTATCAATAATAAACAAACGACTTTGTCGCAGGCAATTGTCTTTCGCCGTTATGGACTTAATTCGGAGTTTCCCGACCAAGCACATAGTTCGACACATATTTAGAGTCTTTATGAGAAACTCTAAAATGATACCAATATAGTACCGATCTCGAGGAGTATTACCGAATGTCTCAGATGTATTCTTTAAGATCGTCTTCTCGGAGATCAAATACTCTTATAGGTTAATCTACTGTACCTCGAAATTAACTTCATCACCTCCTCAAGAAGCCTTCGCATTTCCGATTTATTTGTAACATAAACTGAAACTTCCACAACTGTTGAGGTACATGCTGAAAAATCATTGATACTTCTGCCAATACTACTAAGTTGATGAAAGAATTACTGCAAACGCTGAGTGTCTGCTTGAAATTAATAGGTAACCGTTTAATTGTAACTGTTGTATTATAACCGTTGTGTTGTAACCGTCATATTTAATATGATTATACAAAATCATGCATTGCTATTTTGTAAAGAAAAGGAAAAATGATATTCAACCTAGAGCTATCTTTGTATAGGAATCATTGATCGTTAATCATATGCTTTATTTCCTTTTTATGTATTCAATCTTCAGAGGAGGATGCATTATGACGAAATTATCTCCTTATTGGCTTTCGTTAGTAATGGTTTCTTTCCCATCATGGTTTCTTCATGGTATTTTTTCCCAAACTCAGTATTTATGTATTTAAAATAAATGATTTAAATGCGAATGATATTTCAGTTTTATCACATATCTTTCACATGATTTTTTTTTTGAAATAAATGACATTCATTTGTCACAAAAAGTAAATTTGTCCCAAATTAAAGCCTGTCATATAATATACTTAATCACGTAAAGACCTTTGTATATCAAACATTTACTTCCTTCAATAACATTTTTATACCTGTGATAAATTAATATTTTCCTTTAAGCGTATAAAACAACGGGAATAAATATTTGAAAGCATAATAAAATTATTTTAAGATGAATTCGAAGACATCATTGAATTTATTTATGTTTTTTTTTTAAAAATTAAATTACCACTGGCTTTTTTTACATAAGTCATTAAAACGTGCTGATATTAGCAAGTTATATTCCAAAATATAATAATAAGGAATGCATATTTAGGGCAGGAAAAATATTTAGCTCTGTAGCAAACTTTCAAAAATACACTTTAGTGTTTAAGTGTAACATGAACCAAAATCCCCGTACCAAAACTGAGATTGTAACAAAGTACCAAAACCACCGCACATTCCGATAATAGTTAAATAAAAAGTATTTCAACAGGAGCGTAATTAAATGAAATAATGAAGCACTTCAAACATAGTTAGGGTTTTATCTTTATCTCTTACAAATTGAACTGAGTTAGAAGCATTTATACTATAAGTAAAAATAAAAGATACTTACGGCGCAACTTCTAGAAGTATGAGAGACTGCACAAGCCAGAATAAGGCAGACTGCTTTAGTATAAACCACATTTTTGAATTGAATTCGAAATCCTTTCTCTTAAAATCACTTATTCATTTACCTAGAAAAAAAATTTAGCATGAGGACATACATAAAGAAGTATCATAGAAGTATATCAATTATGTAGCAGGTTAAAACATTTATAGAATAATTATTGAAAATGGAGAATGCATATTCTCCATTTTATATGGGAGAACATAGTAAGACATCTGGTATGCGAATAGAGCCTCCGTCTTAGATAGGAGCATCCATGGACGTCTGCATGCGCAGGAAAGAGCAGATGCTCTTATAAAGAGCGCTGTCCAATTGACGCGGCAGTGCGTGTGAGGACATGATGGCCAAACCATAAACTCCGATGTGTTTTATTAGACACTCCAAAGCCTACGCAAGTTCATCAAGAACTAAAGATAGAGGCAGCTCACGAAGGATGGGATTGTGCTCCATGATAACGCGCATCCGCATGTCTCCAGGGTCACACACGCGGAACTAGCCATGTTTAGGTGGGAGCAGCTTGTCCATCCGCCCTACTGTCCAGACATGTCACCTTGCGATTTCCATGTGTTTCGTCTCCTGGAAAAACATATGAAAGGGAAGCGCTTCAACTCGGTCAACGACCTCAAGTACGCTGTGAAGGACTGGGTCTTATCGCGGCCACAGGAATTCTGGGAAAAAGGAATCTTTCGGTTCGCTTATCAATGTGATCGTTGTATTCAGACTTTTGGCGTATACGTTGAATAAAAACTTCCCTTATTCCCACTGTAACGTTTCTTTCCTTTTCATTTGAACACCCCTTGTATATATATATAACACATCAGTCCAACTCCCAGAGACTAACCCAAGTGATGAAAACCTAGTAAAACCAACAGGTCTTTCTAGTACTAACCTTTGCTTGAAACGTGACAAAATTTTAAAGTCGATCGGACCAGGAAAGGTTTTTGAGTGAAGTGAAAAGTTTTCAATTGATTTGATTGCTTTCGATGGAACAAAAACAGCAACGAGTCGATGATTCAAGCTGTTTATCGCTTTACTCATAACAAAATTTCTTGAAAGAATGGGAAAAAATTGGGGAAAAAAAAAGATTTGGAAAAGCTGGAACGTTGTATCACCCTAAAAGATTGATTAACAAAGGTGTTATGTTGATGAATAAAAAAAAAATTTGCAAAAAAAATGTTGTTTTCAATGTTAGACTCGGGAGTTATTGATCGATGTGTTATATATATATATATATATATATATATATATCTGTCTGTGTGTCTGTGTGTGAATTTTTTAGAAACAGTGATTTTTCCCACTGACAAAATTGAAGTAAATAATGATATACTTTCGTTAGTGAATGCATTTGTGTGTTTTCTACTTATCTTTGAATTATATTTTTATTTGTGTACTTATTTTTAAAATACTAATTCCTATGCATACTAAGGAACAACATTTCGTATTGTGCTTTTACTCTTTAAATTAGCTTCCCTTTATGTACCTTAAAATTTAAGATAGTTTAAAGAAATTAGAAGAAAATTAAAGTTTAGAAGAAAATTAGAAGAAGTTTAAGAAATTAGAAGAAAAATGTTTTTAAAAGTTCTAATACAAAGCAATACGTATGAATATTTATGTCTATACTGGTTTATGCGTGATAAGTACTTAAGTAAATGAAATAAATACAAATTAACAATAAAAGGAAAAAAAAAACTACCAAAATGGAACTAGTTGAGTTTGATATGTGTAAATAACAAAATACTAAATCTACAAGGTATTAGATGTAGTCTGATGCTTGTGATTTCCTTAAGCTTTTACACAAATTTCTCTGCAAGTCATAAAATTTATGAGCATTCATTAGAAAACAAATTCTCCGTGTAGAAAATAACCAAATTTTATAATGTGGAAAATTTCACCATTTGGGTAGATTTTTAAGAAAGTGCACCTGATATTTATTTTTCTACGTAATTTCACATTTTTATTTATAATTTTAATATTCTATCTTCTATTTATCCATTTCTGAGAAATAATATACTTATGGAATCAGCGAAACGCTCTGCACTTCTTAAAAACAAAAAAAAACAAAAAAGTTTGAGAAGCATTGTAATGTTAGATTTATATTCTTATAACTAATCTTATAATTTTTTCACGATTTAGCGACAATTGTTACACATTTTTCAAGACCTGAAAACTGCACAGACTAAGTGATGAAATTGACATCAACATATTTTCGAAACCGGGGGAAAATTAAATGCAACGTATCAGACAAACACTTTTAATTTTTTTGTTTTTCCGAAATATACTATACTGCATAAGAATAGTCAGTAATTTTCAGGTGGCAAGCAGAAATTCTGTAGAATTTATGTTTCACTCACAAATTCAAAATAATTGGAAGACAGAAATTTTAAAATGAAATATGTTACATTAAACTTATAAGCAATTTTATTACCTTGTTTCAGATTTTGTCTCACAGCAAACATAATTTAATGTACATCTCAATTTTTGCTATGCTTTTTCCAATGTTATCTAAGAAATGTTCAATTCAAAGAAAATATTACTGAAATGCGACCATCATTGTTCGTTTGAAAAACTTTGACGAATACATCGATCTATTCCTTTTATTCCCGTAAGTCATTTACTTGCAAAACTGCTGACCAAGTAGACATCAAAGAAAGTACACTGATCCGACTGGGTCGTAAAAATGACGTTTAAGACTCTGACTATCAACCGCACCTGGTCAGTTTTCGGAATTTAAATAGTTGTATTTCAGTAAAATAGAAGACTTCGGTTAGACAAGATAATGTTGTCTGAGGTGGTTTAATTTAAAAAAAAAGCTTTAAAAAGTAATAACAAATAAAATACGCTAGTAAAATGGAGAAAATATAATTTCAATATTTTTATAGTTACTTTACTTAGATTTATATTTCCCTCGTACTGTATACCTGAATCGTACTATTAAATTTTACTCAGAAAGGAGATTTACAAAGCTTAGAATGTCGCATTTAACTTAGAAATCACCTATAAGTAATTTTAAGCTTTACTTGGAATTAATAATTTGTAACTTATGATATTGCTGGTAAGTTTTGTTAACGTTTAATAAAAGTGTATAAGTGTTTTAGAAATGTTACTCTTAGCCAGTGACGAAAATGAGTTATTCAATCTATACGAGTATAAATAACCAAACTTTGTATTCGAATTTAATATTTAGTTAAGGTACACTATTGCTTGTTATATTCATGTTTAATTTTTGAATTACTCTTCATAAATATTAGAAAAATGAACTATGAAACACTGTAATTTAGTAACTTCCCATGTACTAATAAACGGTAGCCAGATGGCGCCACATGTTCTTTTTAGTTAGAAGCGCAAGCGCGAGAAAGGCGAGAGACTTTGTTAGCAGAATGATGGAGTGATGTTCGTGAATCTATGTTTTATATATGTTTTGTATCCTGTCTTGTGTTGTGGAACGTGTCAAGTATTAAATAATATTTGTTCCTGAAACCATCCCGGCTGTTCATTATTTTGTCCTGAAATAATAACAACATTGGAGGGATACAACTCTTATTTTGTCTACTGTTATACAATAATGAATTTTTAAGAATATTCGTACGTAGATTGTTGATAGTATTAAATTTACATTATTGATACAAAATTTTTATAATGGTTTATCAATTAATTTAAAGGCATTAAATGTGTCAAACATTTAAAAATACATATCATAATTTATTTTTTGATTTTGTTATATAATTTTTGTAAAGAAAGTATACTTATAAGACATGGATAACTAATCTTTTTTTTTCTGAGTTAGACATTATTAGCGTACACCATGAGTTTTAACCATTTCAATGCGAGCCTGCACAATTTAAAAAAGAGAATTACTATCTCTGCAGCTGCAAGTAAGTTATTGATAATAGATTTTTTTAACATCGATATGCACAAGATAATGACAAATTGTTGAAAAACTGAAATAATTGGATTACCGTGATTTTGGGTTGATTAGCCATAGCTTTGACATTTTTAAAAATATAACTTTTGCGGCGTGTCTGATATGGAGTTTTATTTTTTCTCTATCTTTGAAATTTCGCTATTTTAGATCGTAAGTTATTTTAAACGGTTAATTTTGAATTTGTGGTGATATTTTAGCCTAATATGAGCACTCAAGTTGTGCTAAGGCAGTGCAAAAAGTTCGAACTTGCATGAAACTCACCTCAGTGTAAAGACACCGTAATGTATGTACTGTTGCCTTGTGGGGCAATATTACATGACAATCAGTCCTTACTGATACGATTGTATCAGCTTCCATTAAATTGGAAATAATCGAAAATAAAAATGAACACAGCGACATTGAAAGAAGCGATTTAAAACAAAATTGTAAAAATGACAATGATGATCATTTGTTAAGTTTATTTAATTCTGACAATGATTAGTCGGATTTTTCTTTTAGATTCAGATTCTTTCTTTCAGATTTTTTTTTTTATTTAACGTCTATTAGAAATCAGAAAAATTCGGTTGAGGGAAGTTAGAGGTAAGATGTTTATTTATTTACATTTCTGTTTATAATTATATTACAAATGTTATCAATGGTAGTTGCATCAATAGAAAAAGAATTACTGAAAATTGAATATTAAATTTCTTGTTTCGAAATTTTAGCTGCGGTACTTTCTATCCAAAGAACTTTCAGTATTGTTGTTAATTTTTATGGGTACTGCGTGTATTCTTAAGACGTCTTATTTACACGAAATTGCTGTATTGTTATTGGTTACTTTTGATTATTCAAAAGCAGTTTTTGTTCAGACGCAGAATTACCGTCAAAATAAAAAAAAAAATATTTGCAAACAATTTAATGCTGTTCATTACAAACGTCTTTATTAGCATATTCCCGATAATATGTCTGTATTCATTTTAAATGTATGTTCTATAAGAGATGAGGCATTTAGCGTTTATCAGATTGAGAGATATACCTTTGAGAAAGACATTAATATGAAATAAATGAAAATGAATAGAAAAAATGAAATTAATAAGTCTATCAATAGTTTCAACGTAAATATATTTCAATGCCACTGATTTTTCAAACATGGAATTTGCATCGGCAGAATAATTAATTCCTTTTAGAATATTGAAAAAAAAATACCATCTTTTTGTTCAAATCAAATACTATAAAAATAACTGTGTTTCAATATGTATAAAAAGCAGCTTCATTTTGCTTAAATTTTAGATTTTTCTCAAAAAGAAGAATTATATGTTAGTTAAATATTAGAAATTACATATATTCTTCTAGAACTTTGATCGAAAATGGAATAAAAGAGAGCAATATGTTTCTTTTAAAAAAATAAAGTTATTTTACGATCAATCGAAAAAGCTATTACATTTGACTAAAACTATTTCAATTATTTTTTTTCTTTTAAAAAGTATAAAAAAAATTTTACTCCTAAAAATATTTTTCATGAAATATGTTTACTCAGTTTTAGATATTCTGAGCTTTCAAAAGAATGCAAGACAAAAATATTTTTTATAAATATATAACTTCAATGATTGACCATCTACTTCATACGTTACAGCATAATATAAAAATCTGTTATCATAAAAAATTCCGAAACGTTCGTAAGCATTCATATTTCTCGTATTCGTTCCATTGCTTTCTTATGGAGATCCACAGGTAATGCTTTACCATCTCTAGACTCCTAGCCCTCAATCCCTTCGTATATTTTCAAATATATTCGCATAAAGTAAATTACATTCCGGTTTCGTGGTCTTACCCATATATGCATGATATGGATTTTGGTTATAGCTCTACATCATTTGGTTTATCGAAAATCTTTGAAACATATTATCGGTCCAGGTCCAGCATTGTTTTCCAATGAATTGCCTTTAGTTACGAAAAGCATCGAGAAATTGGTTACCGATATTTTATGCATGATTTGTGGTTACTCTTTTTATTACATAGATTAAAGTAATGTAAAATGTAGCAAAAGGTTTGAGATAAAAAAAATGGCTTAAGAATGAAAAATAAACTTTTCCCCATGTAAAATAAAAGCGGGTCTAGGGTTGACTTACGTTAACGAGGCAGAAAATGAGGTTTTATGAGACAGATGGAGCAGTTGGTAATAATAGTTTAGTTAAATTAATTCACAAATCCATCAAACTTTTTATTCAAAATGTGCTTCTTGCTTACTTTGTATGCAGTGAAATTACCTATGATTTTGAAGTATACGTAACTTTTCCAGACGGAAAAAAATCTTTGAAAAAACCTTTATGAGAAACACTGATCTATTTCATTGTTGTTTTATTTACATTGCTTGTATAAGTAAGATTTCCCATTAAGTGATTAGCTCATAGGTTCATTAGGAAAAGTATACATTTTCAGCTCACATACATGCCACATTAAGTAAGAAAGCAAGCGATTTAGTTGGCACAGATTTGGACTGCAGTTCCATCTATCCGGGGTTCGAATCCACGCCAAGGTATTTTCATCCAGAGATTGGATTTTTAATTTAAAATATAATTTACTAACTTCCAGATATTCCTTTAATATTCAAGGTCGTTGTTTCTCGAATATTCTTTGTATGTATAAAGATCGAGTGTAAAAATGTAAGAAATCAAGTTGAATAATGTTATACACGTAACAGGGATTGTCATAATATTATGACCTATCTCAATAATTTAAAGTTCATATGTTGTGAGTGAGGAACTTTACCAAAACCTTGAAGACATCATCTGTAATAGATACAGCCAAAAATTGTACAACGGTACTTAGTTTGATTTCTATATCAATAAACATTTTTTCTATAGATTTTGGGCATCAGCAATATGGTTAAGAAAGCAGTAACTTCCTAGAACTGGTGTACAATTTCTAACATAACTCCCTTACAATTCTTTCGTAAAATATGACTGGAATGATTGCATATTTAATACACTAGCTTGATTGAGATCATACAGCATGTTGTGGAATATTATCTCTCGACATATGCCACAACACAGCATATCTTTGTAATTGTTTTACATGAATGATGGATTGATTTGGAATTTGTCTCATTGGTGATGAGATTCTAAAGCGTAGACGCAATTCTAGTATCATGTAGAATACAGTAAAATGAAGTATTAGTTTAAGTGAACTTAAATATTTAAAATTAGAGTTCCATTGCTAATGATGCGCTGTGTAATACTAGATTAATTTCAATTCAAATAAAACAATATCAGCAAGGGATTAAATAACTCAATCTGATAACTTAAAATTTCTATTTCCTAAATGTTTGGGGTTCCATTTGAATTTTTGATGTATTTGAAATTTCTATGGTTTTTTTTTTATTTTTGAAAGTCTCAGATTTTGGAGGGAGAAATGTTTGACATGGACTTTCGGGAACATTGTACTTCTTCTTTTTAATTTCTACATTTAAGAATCTCCATTTCAATATTTCCTCCACTAAAGCACCGATGAAGAATACTAATTTTAAGTATATAGTTATTTTAAAATTGTATGTTCTGGCACTGATATTCAGAAAAACGTTACAAGCTTTAAAACAATAGAAGAAAACATTTCGGTTGAAATTAAAAATATACTTGGAATTATTTTTGTTAATATCTAAGTGAAATACAATAAATACATAATTTATTTACATAAACTCTTTATACTTTAGTTCTTCGGTAGCTGGAGCAATTCATATCGGAAATTAAATTTACCTCGAGAATTTATGTGTCATTATAGAATTAAAGATTCAGAAGTAAGTATAATCATCACATTGTAAAAAAATACCCCAAAAGTTCAAAATGTATATTAAGAAATATTTTATTCCCTAATATTCTCTATTTTAGAAATAATTAATACATTGGGAATACAATTGTTTTTTTTTAGGAAATTTCGAAACCAAAATAGGAATTAAAATGCTTTCAGATCAAAACGAATAATAACATGGAGCAAAAACATTATGCAGTCATATTTAAAATTTCAAATATATATATATATATTTTGCACTCCCTTTAAGTAAAATTTTAAAAACACTTCATTTATAAATTTAAAAGCAATTTATTACAACGATCTAAAAATTGATGATTAATTTATAAAGAGAAAAACAAATAAACTAAAAAAAAGCAAATCTACACAAAAACAAATATATTAACATCAATCGAGTAAAAGGAATTACAAATGGATGAATATCAGATACTATTACTGTTATTTCCTTTTTCTTTGTTTAACACTTAAACTCGTTAAATAGTTACGTATTCACCCTATTTTAAGACAATGGACCTCAATTACAATTACATCCATACATTAACAAAAGGATAATTTACCATATCATTCTAATTTAATCATCTTTTTAATCGTTATCATTATTTATATGTAGTTAATGAATAATATTCATTTTCAAAATATATGAAGTAATAATGTGATAACAAGCATTACATTATATTCTTTAGTTTATGCCATTAAATTTTAAAATCTGTTAAAATACGAACGAGATTTCTCCTTTGAAAAATACTAAAATGTCAAAGCAAAATGAAATATGTTTAGAAAGGAGAATATAATTATTCTAGAAACACATATGTTTTATACGTAAAGTGTGCACTCATTTGAATCTCAGTTTCAATACTGTAATAATTTATGATCAAAAACTCAAATATTTCTTTACATTTTGTAATTGATTATCATACACTAAATACCTTTCATCACCTTACAAACTAAACTTTCAAGGCCATTTTATTCTAAAACACCGCTTCAGATATTAAAATATTATTTTTATGTTGATTCCCGAACTTAAAAGAAAAAAAAAATCAAAAAATTGGGTAAAAAAACTTTCTTTAGAATTTTTTTTTTTGAAGTATAAATCAAAATGTAT
Organism: Nephila pilipes; assembly: GCA_019974015.1. Taxonomy (NCBI): domain Eukaryota; kingdom Metazoa; phylum Arthropoda; class Arachnida; order Araneae; family Nephilidae; genus Nephila; species Nephila pilipes. Next base: position 30,491 of record BMAW01000123.1, on the reverse strand, counting down.
TTTAAGAACCGCAATAAGTTTTATTTATATGATCAAACTTTGTCTTTTATTAAAAATAATTATTTGAATAAAACTTTTCAAATACTACATTTGAGATAAGGACGTTTAGTATCTCTAATGATTTGACGTGATATTTTCCACGTAATTTGGTAACATTTTATAAAAATTGTAACAATTTCCTTAAAAAACGTTTTTTTTTTTACTTTAAACGAAAGGAAACTATTTGGCATGAACTGAATAAGTGAGTCAATGTTCGGAAAAATTTAATGTTAACTAGTTACCAATGTTTTCCAGTTGGAAATGTGCTGGCATTTACTTAACAGGAAATGGCCCATTAATCAGCTTAAATTTCGTACTGTATCCACCAGTATTTTGGAACTACTTTCTTTAAAAAAAATCTATAAAATTACGTATATGATCTGGAATAAAATATTTTTTAAAAAAAGAAGAATACTTGCTTAGACGCATTTATTAATATATAAATATCAAACTTCCCTTTTATGAACAGTGTTTATAGCATTTAGTGATATTATGTATTTTAAATAATGATTTATAAAGAAACATGTATTGCGCGTATTGCCTAAACCTTCATTTTAATGCTTTGAAAGTATGGTTATACCAGGTGATTCAAAAAGTACTAGTATTTAAAGATAGATGGAATCATTAAGAAAAATTGTTGTTACCATTGGGTGCTTCCACATGCTAAACGGAGCCGTCTCACTCCGATTCAGAAGTTAGTTTTGATTTGTCAGTCATTTGCCGCGAAATTAAACTTTAACCGCTGTCGCGTCGAGTTGTTACCGTCGGTGGGATCTGGATTCATTATTATGTACAGGAAATCAAGCCAAGATCAAAACAATACTTTGCTTCCGGCGAATCACTCCAAAAGTGAAGATGGTTTCATCGACCGAAAAAGTTATGACGAAGAATTTTTGAGGTTTCAAAGGGCTCCATGATCACGAATATGAGTAACTGATACTCATACAGTCTAGTGAGTCCTGATGCTTACTAAAAACAAGCCATTTTCAATGCTACTAGCACCATCTCTTAGAATTTATAAGGACTTATAGAATGACTCTCGTAAAAAGGTTGACCAAATACATTTATAATTTATTCTGGAAAAATATAACAAAAAAGTGATTTAAAAGGAAATAATATAATGGTTATTTAGCTACAGGAATATTTTTTTCAGTAATGTAACCTTCATTAGTAAAAAAAAAACAGGCAAAATGCTTTCTTTTGTGTTGGAAAACCAAATTTTCAATTGTGTGTGAATAACTCTGTTCTTATGGTCAAAATGTTTATACAATTTTAGTTCTCAAATTGTTTGTAACATTTCCTGAGTTACTCTGCAATTTTTGAAGCATCTTATATAATTTACACCCGCGCGCGCATACTCACACTTCTCTTTTTTTTTTCTGAATTATTTTCATAATATGAAAAAGAAATATAAACAAGGATAAAATAAAAATCACTAATCAATTATTCAATGGAGAACCAGTCAATTACTTTATTATTCTATTTGTTCAATCGCATTAAATATACTCATGAAAAATTACTCCGCTCCAATTACAGACTCACAAAATGATCTATGTATATCCCCGGAGATTCACTTCGACGTGCAAGGAGTCAATATAAACGAAAGTTTAGAAAATTGGATGCATGAGATCTAAATAGAAGTCCACGAGACTGGATACCTTTTAAGCAGATAAGCACCAAAATTTAGGAACTCAGTAAAAGCCATAATATTCCTAACATAGATTTTACATATGTTTTTACATAATGCATCTACCTATGTATAACTAAATATTGCTATGTCTTGTCAAATTTAAACAGTTTATTTCTTCCTTTGATAACCGCTACTAAACAGGGCCATATCTAAAAAATTGTAAGCAGTATCGCACTGATTATCTTAAATACGACTTCATTCTATCATAGTCGAGCATACATCTGTCCATGTGCCTTTTATGCAACAAAGTTTTAAGCAATCACTCTATTAAACCTTCCAAAATGAAGTATCATCTGTGATGATGTGGCCAAGATAAATCAGTTAACAATTTCAGAAGACTTTATATATTGATAGAAAAATTCAGAAGAGACACCTGCGGTGGACAGTTGAAGCACAAAAGAGATAATGATGGTTTTTAGAGGTCTTGAAATATCTCATTACTTATAGAAAAATCAGAAAAGTCGCATATTTTCAAATGATAGCTAATTTTAATAGCTATATAAGAGGTTTTAAAATTGTTTTACACAAAAATGTATATGAGAAAAAGAAAAATTTCTTTGTACAACAACACAGGTCATATCTTATTGATGAAATGAGTAATATTATTGAAAGCGTTTTGGGTAATTAATATCTGCAAAAGATTCTCTAACCCAATCAACTGGATGAGTCTATTATACCTGGTAATGAAATACCATTACTAGTTTAAGTTCGTTATGCACCAAGAAATCCATGAAGAACTGTTGTTCACGAAAACTTTGACAACATGTACTACAATATTCAATGTTTGGAGAAGCAATCATGGGAAAAGCGATCATTTCATCAAATAAAATGTTAACATCAGCAAATGGAACATCTGCCATGTTAAGACGCTATCGTGGCTTTATGAGCCATTTAAAACAAAATGTATCGCGGTGTTTGCATTTCACTCTGTTATCCATCGTCAACATTTAACTACTGAAAATATGAGTGGAAGATTGCATAACTCTCTTCAACTCATTCTAAAAGAGGTAAACAAAATTTCAGAGCAACGCTTAGCGTTCTAGGTTGTTTGAGCAGCTGGGGGAATACATTGACGAGAGCTTTCATCGATTACTCTTTCACACTAAAGTATGCTAGCTGTCAAAAGGCTTAGTTTGACAAGACTTTTTAAAAACTTCTTGAGAATGTTTTATGTGTGGATGCTAAGGATACTAATTTAAAAAATATTCCTTTAAAAGGATGATATACATTTTTTTCTTTAACAGATATCTGTATTAAAATTTAATGAGGTTAACTTACTGTCGAGAGGTGAGAATCTACACGTGCTTAAGGGACAGTTTAGGAAGGGATAATAGCAATGGTTTCAGAGAGACATACTATCTACCTTGTCTGCATTATACTATCACAAAAAAGTATTTGATAGTTGTTTGTCTTCAACCTCGTGGAAAGAGTTTAAGAGCGATTGACATTCTTTTTACAGCAATAAAAAAAAAAAAAACCATATTGGAAATTATTGCACTAGCAGATTTCAGGTTCAGCCTGACTAATTTGTACCAAATATTAAAAATTTGTAATTAAGGCATCAGATTCACTCCTACCAATAAAAGTATTTATTTTTTGTGTACTTATTATACGTAGGAATGCAACAAGATTTGCATTTTTGACGATTCATTTAAAAAAGATATATGAATAAACACTTAGCATATTTTTTTTTATTTCAAAATCGTATGCAGTATGCCAATTTAAAGTGAATAATTCTGTGTCAACTGTCAAAAATGTATGTGAAGCTAATGATTTTTTTAAAATTCAGTATTAAGGTAGTGTTTCAAAACCACTTACTCAGTGTAAAATTTCACCAGACAGCTGTCACTGTCGGGTAAATTTCGCACTTGTCACTTGTCATTTCCATACATTTTGCTTTCAACTGAATGTTTGGGAACGCCTTGGATGAAAAATGACCCTCGGTTTCAATCTGTTCTAGAACGCTTGAGTATAAATATTACACTGTATGATTGATTTTGGAAAGACTCCTAGGAATGTGTTCTACGAAAATCAGAATCAATCGCAAGAGGTTTACGAGAAAAACAGAAACATCGGGAAGCTTCTAATTTAAATAATTATACGTAAGTGTATGATTATTAATTAGCTTACGAAAGTATTGTTTTAGTTTTCATAATTAGATTACAAGAAACCTAATTTGAACTTTCCTTGAAATATGACAATAATAAATAAATTATTTTTTCAAAAATACAAAATGTTAAATTAAGGTAGGATGAACTATTTACTTTTATCTCTAACATATAATCACACTCATAAGGTAATTTCGAAAGTAATTATTTTTACATCACTTAACATTTGTTATTAATTAATTAATAATTTTAGTTTGGTTAAAAGCAAAATAAATGTGAAAAACCAATAATATCGTCTTTTAACATTGGGTCAGTATTACAAGACAAGAAGTCAATAAGCTGCTCTATAGCGGCAAGGCTGTATCAATTATTTTTTAAAACATTTAACTAATTTTAACAGTGAAAATGAAAGAAAAAATGACAACTAATTTTTTTTTCAAGTGCTGATTGAAATGACTCCAAGACTTAGCAGCATATTTCGATTACTTATTTTCACTGGTCTCTTATCAAAAATCTATTAGATCGTTATTTAACGTTATGAGTACACTAAAATAAATGTTCTGTAGTGTTATCTGCTTTATAATTCATGAAAAGGAATCACAAGTTTCTTAATTATCCATTTCGAGATCAAATAATGATATTTCATTTAATTTATTATTGTGGACTCTCAAATCACTACAAAAAAATATTTATTCTAATCGGTAAAATATAAAATTCAGTCTATAAGAGAAAAATAGTTTTAAAAATTATATTTTTATATTTTTCATAACTTATAAATTAATTAATTTACAGTAATTATTTCATATTAAGTAATTATTGTTCACTATGCATAATTACAAATTTAAATTAAGCCATTTCTCTTCAAATATAAAACTTCCACGGTAATTATGTATTCATTTCCTGACCTAATCCTTCAAAATTGCAATAACAAACTAACATTTATAAACTCCCAAATGTATTAAAGATTTAACAATGTTCACTATAGATGTATTCACTAGTTATTAGAACAATTTAATTTAGAGAAATTAGCATTTAACTGTAATTAAATTTGAATAAAGTGGGAAGTCTATGCAATTGTACTTAACTGTATAATTAATTGAATTTTATTACTATAATACAATTTATTAATTCTCTATATTTGCTTCTTTTTTATGAAATATATTATATGCTATTTTCAGGTTCTGCAATTTAGTTTTCTTATAAAAGTATAAGATATAAAATAAAACTTATTAAAAATAAATTTATTGTAAGTAAAGCAATTTATAAGGTAAAATAAAGCTGCCACTTTGGTGATTCCCTAATGTACAAAGGTTTTATATAACAATGTGCATTTCAGATAAGTTTACTTATGATTAGAGTAGTTTATAATAGCTTAATTATCAATAAGCCATTACTGAATTTGAATCAGCTTAAGCAATTGTTCTTAACAATATAAGTAATTTGATTTAATTACAGTTTTCGTACAATAGGGAGGTTCTCTAAATTAACCTCATCTTTTGAAAGACACATGATATGCTAATATCTGAGGCTCAAAACATAACTTTCAAATTAAAGTAGAAAATTCATGTAGGTAAATAAATGAATTGTAATCGATAAACCAATTTGTGTGATAACGGAAGCTGTTAAGCTCATTAAATTTTCATGTGATCAAACTATTCATATGCTGAAGTCTTTTATCACTATATAAAGTTTTATTAAAAACAAGACAAATTAAAAAGGAAATAATTTGTATCGTTTTAATTTGTATAATTAGTATGCATCTGTAGTCTCTCGAGTATTCTGATTGATTAAATGTGTCATTTCATCAAAATGTATTAAATAATATTGTTATGATTTATTAAAACTCAGGAATTCTTGAAGCAATTGAACTTCTGCTAATTATTTGGAGTATCAACCTATCATAAAGGTAAAAAAATTTTGTTTGTTACAATTCCCCCCCCCCTTTTACTATCCTTTGTAATTCTGTCACGAACAAGTTTTCTTCTCTGCAATTCGGAAATATTTTGCAAAGTTCAACTGGAGTAAATATAATTTTGTGTATTATATTTTTATTTGAAATCTGCAGTTCGTTGCTTTTTAAGAAATAGTAGTGTTCACAACTATTAGGAAACTATATTAATCAATAATAGCATTCGTATATTTGAAGAATATGAAAATAATATTTTATGTTATTTTTTCTTCATTAATTCCTAAGAAATTTTCAAAATATTTTCCCAAAATCTATTTATTATTCAAGTTAAGTATGAAAGCTTAATATATGGTTCGGAAATCTCAATGTCCTACATTTGCTTGAAGTGTTGTGATGTAACCTAAAATTTTCCAAAAGAGATTGTTAAATGTTTATACTCTTTTCTACTTATATCTATTTACAAGTTTGTTTTTTAGTATATTTTTGCATATAAATTAGATATCTCACGAATTTTCAACGATTAAATGACTTTAAAATAAATGTCTGTTTTCAAAATTTAATGATATTGATCCGAGATGAAAACGAAATAGTTTCTTTCATTCTCTCTTTTCTTAAGAATAAACAGCCAAAGTGCTCACAGGCAAATTAAGGCGGATAAAAAGGACATAACAAAAATTCCTACGAGCCTATTTAATTTTATTTTTGTTTTTTTATCTCCAATTTATGCTTAATATTTTTACTTATTTTCAATACGAGAAAACAAAACTGCCTTTCAATTAGGTATACATTCACTTTAATTCTTAGAGAAATTGTATGATTGTAAATATTTATTAATTTTTTTAAACTTCTAAGTATGTATTAGTTTTGTTCTATTGATTCTTAATAGCATATCAATAATTTTAAAATAATATATTTAAATGAAATCTTAGGCACTTAAGAATATGTTTTAAATAACCATGCGTCATTTCCTTTAAACAGAAAATACATTAAAAATAATCAGGGAATACTTAAAGTTACATGTAAGGTATAAAACCGATGCAACTTGTTTTAAATTGAGGAATAAACGAACCATAAATTAATTCCAGATTCCACTTAATACCACTATATGCAAATAGGGAAGATGCTGAATTTGTAATTGAAATTGATTTGAAAATATTTTGGGATCATGGTGGGAATGGAAGCGAAATAAAAGAGGTTTTTTTCATGGAAATTTATTGTGACTCAAATTTACGAAATATGCCATCATTAATTCCTGGGAATTTATTTAAAATGTTGCCAATTCAAACCAATCAGGCTATTTATATTTTTGGTTATAAGCGCAGCCGAAATCTCTAGATTTCACATTAATTAAAACACATGACTGTTCCTTTTTGTTCAATAGATTAAATAGTATTTTTCTAATAAATAAACTACAATTTAATTCATAATTTTTTTTTAATCATCGTTGCTTTAAAACTGAAAAAACAGTTTTGCTTAAGTCGTAGCCTAAGTTGTTACATTCATGGCAGACAAAAATCAAGCTTCAGTTTGTTAAATTTTCATTTATTTCAAAGTGAACATGAGACGGATCCTGATTATATCAGTGACCGCAGCAGCGGAGGAAGAACGAAATTCATGTCTGCACCGCCCAATAATTTTGTAGCAAGTGACTGTATATTTTCCCAGTCTGATTATCCAGGGAAGGTATTTGAGGAATCACATTATATTAGATGTATGGATCTTTAGAAAATTTATATGGAAACTAAATATCTAGTGTGGAATATCCCTACTAGTTTGAAGAGTGAGAAATGCTGATTTAAGCAGATTTAGAAATTGCGTGATCAAATAAATTAAAAGTTTAAGAGGAATTATGTCAAGAAATAAAGGTGAAAGAGTAAACTATAGGACGAATTAAGAAATTAAATTAATTTAAGTGAAATCATTACACACTCATTCACACAGATATATATATATATATATATATATATATATATATATATATATATATATTGTGTGTGTATCTATGTATACAATTTTACAGCAAATTTAGAAAGAAAAGAAAAGTTGTACACAACTCTTTAACAATGTATAATTATACATACATGCAATACAAACCGCTTTTACTTATTATTTTCCAGAAATGTTATTTTTGTTTGATCTCCTATTCAGGATATGATCTATCTTTGTCACTAGAACTGAGGCTCAAGCTGAAGTTGTTTGATGACAATGATAAATAATGTTATACGTCGTTCCCTACGTTGGTGTTTCCCTATAATGCATGAAAAGAAGAAAAAAGTTACACATATCCTGTTATTTTAATGACTATTCATTTTTATTTTTTTATTATATAATATATTGAAGAGTCCTTTGTAGCAATATATCCAAAAATTATGGATCACAATTTGTTTTTAGACTGATTTTTGTTTATGATGAAGATTGCAGTAGTTTTAATTTCGTAAGTAATGGTTGTAACCATTTGAGCTTAACGCTTAATATAACAGTGATTTTTTTTTAATATCCTTTCTTTCTAACAGAGGTTATTTTAATAATTCTTTCAATTTTGAGGATTTGTCTTTAAATTTACAGATTAAAAGTTCTCGATATCAGCTAGGACTTTGATACAAAAATTACTTGTTTCAATTAATTTATGGTATATTAACGTCACATTTAGAAGTAACACGAAGAATACAGACGAAGTACTTCCTGTTTTGAGCAATTGTTAAGTTGTGATCCCCCCATTTGAGCTGTCACTCCATTATTCTAACTTCCAAACTATTTATACGTGGGGATATGAGTTCCAACAGATTTATCTTTAATCAGTTCTGCTATATAACGAATCTTTGAAGCATCTAAACTTGAACCTATGATTTCCTGTTAGCATTATATTTAAGAACTTCAAAATCATCCAATCACTTACAAGATAATTATTTCTATATATAGTATTTGTAATCAAGCACCAAGTAATTGGCATAAATATTGAAGTAATAATTTTGTAATGAATCACAATAGAAAATTTACTGTTGTAGCCAAGTGGTCATGACATCGAGCACTTGTCCAGTGAGATTTTAATTAAGTCGTCAGTTCGAATACCGATTCTACCAAAGACCCATCATGTACAGGTGATGGTGTACTCTAACATTGTCAAAAGTCTATGTCTTCTCGTTTGAATAGGAGGATGTAAAGAATTGGAGGTCAGCATAGATATCGACTTCGTTTGATTGTGATTTAAAATAACGAAGTGTATTGACAATGGTTAGTGAACTTTGGTGTTGAGGGGAAATATACAGCAGTAAGCGCTGTATTCAGTAACAAACAAATCATATGAATCATGTTCCAATCAGTTTGATTGTCAGAAACAAAGAAATATCATTAATAGAATATTTTTAATTCGTCTAATGCTTCCAAGTGTTTTCAATTTATGTTTTCAATTAATTTTTTTGATACGAATTGTATTTTACAATCGCATAAATTACGTGCTGTTCTCAAAAACACATCTGAGGTAGCATTATCATTCTTAGGTATTTTAGGTCTATATGACATATTTTTCTGGATTTCACTCCTCTTTTATTACTTTCTAAAAATAATTAAGTAAATGAAAAGGCTCATTACAATATGGTAAAGATAAAATATGATAGATAACCCACAGATAACTTTATATTTGATAACCCACAAATAACTTGAACACTTTAATTCTATATTACAATACCCTATAAGAATAACTCGTACATTAATTTTACCTAAATATATGAATGTTATGAAGCATACGGTATAAATGATTATGCTAAATGTGTGATAAATTATGCTGTTTTAATAAATTGCACGATTGAAATATTTTGGAAATGTTTCCGTCTTAAGATATTCCACTAAGTTTTCTACTAAATGTTTCTGATTTTTCTTAACTTCTTGATGCTTATCAGATAATTATATACAAATATACAAATGAAAATCTATTTGAACAATAATAGAATTTCATTATCTCTACCGCCAGCCGTAAACATGGCATTTTCAGGAAGCTCACATGCTCATTTCATTTCTACAATTGCGGGAGAAATACTTATTACACACAGATTCAATGATTCATCACTAAACAAGTACTAATTGTAGTTTTAATTTAAGTTCATACAGTTGTAGGAGCAGGTAATAAATCGGAATACAAATTATATCACGCTCTCATATTTTTGTACAAAAACCTTCGTTTACCATATATTTATCCTTCAAACTAACAATGCTCGTTGTCAGATAAATTTATATTTAATAACATGAATTATTCAAACAGTAGGGTGCAAGTCAATTGATTTACGAGTATATTTTAAGCTTGTAACCGGAGGGATTTATATGTCGAGAATATAAGTTAACAAAATATACTTTAATAGAATATTGTAATAATTCATAAGAGTTCCTATAATGACTATCTGAATGAAGTACAAAGAACATAAAAGTAAAATAATTACTCAAAATGAAGTACACAATCTTTTGCATACAGTAATAGTTTTCACAGTCATTCTTAGAAAAGAAGAGTGATGCATATTATGTCCTTGTATTTAAAATACTTGCCATATTCATTCATATTTTATTTGTTAATTACGAAATAAATATAATACAAATTAAATATATTTTTATGACTATACGAATTACTTATACGAATTAAATATAATTTTATGACTATATTAGCAAAGATTGACTGCAAAACCTTAGATGTTTTATAAAGAAAATTATTTATAACAAGAGAAGCAAAAGAAACAGATTTTGTTGAACGAAAAATTTATCTGTGCACATTTAGGGCTTACTGATGGATTTTTGATCTTAAGATTCTAGGCTATAATAATTGGAATTGATTGATTGGTTAAAATACTGATTTCATCAAATATTATATTTTAGAATAAAAGTAATCATTTGTATTATTTCTCTTTTAATTTTCAGTATTTGTAGTTTGGCACATGTAACATAGGATAAAAAATTTATCATTAATTCAACTCTTGCTGATGGAAAAATACGAGTATTTGCTCATTTGCAAATCAGCATTCATCACTAAAAAATTTTGGTTTATATATATATATATATATATATATATATATATACTAGAGTGCAAAACTTAAGCGGCCATGTAAACTTTAAGTAGATGGTCATGGAATTGCAGAAAAGGGGTTATTGCGATCAGTATAATGAACACGCAATTCAGTAGAAAGGTAATACATATGCAAATGTCAGGAACAAAACACGTGCGTCATAGGCGACGTGAGTGTACGCAAAATATGTGCGGTCGCTCAAAACTACAATAAAAGGAAGAAAGGAGGCGCAATTAAAGACAGTCGATGCAAGTGCTAATTAGTGTTTTCGTGAAATATGGCTAGATGAAATCATCCGGACGACTTCACACGTGGAAGAATGATTGGAAAGCTACAGGAGGGGAAGAGTGTGACCAGTCTTTCTGAAGAGTTCGGAATCAACAATATTGTCGTTCCGCGCGCTTGGAAAGCCTTTCAAACCATTGGTACATCTGTTAGAAATGTTGGTAGTGACCTCCCAAAGAAAACAACTGCAGTGGATGACCCATATAACGTACTGCAGGTGAAAAGAGCCCGATACCACCAACAAACACCATTGTACAGCAACTTGTACAGCAACAGGACAAGTGTCGTGGTTTACTGTTACTAGAAACATTCACAAAGGTTCAATTTGCCCGCAGAGCATCCCTTGGAAAATTGAACATCGACTGCACCATTTAAAGTGGTATAAGGAGAACAAAAACTGGACATCTCATCAATGTAAACGAGTTTTCTTCATGTTTGAGGATCGTTTTAATGCTACAGCGATTCTCAACACCAGTTGATTAGGGAAGAGGTCGGGATACGATTTCATACCAGTAACATCACAGAAAGAAACTGTTGCGGTGGTCCTGCAGTTGTCGTCTGTGGAGGCATTATGCTGAAAGGGCTGACTGAGCTCCACGTTCTTGACAGAGGTTCTATAACCGGATATCGCTATTGTAAGGTGATCCTTCCCCACGTGCGTCTGTTCCGAGTTTCTATTGGACTAGAACTTCGTTTTTATGAATGACAATGCAGGGCCACACCGGACTACTGATGTTCAGAAGTTACTGGAAAGATAATATACCACTAGAATGGATTCTTCAGCCTTATACCCCGATTTAAATCCCATAGAACTTGTGTGGTATGTTTTAGTGAGACGCCTTGCGGCTCGATTTTATCCTCCGGCGAACATCCAACAGCTGAAACAGATGCTGATTAAGGAATGGACACTCTTACCTCAAGAATTGGTGCCGAGTATGGAGAGACGGTGTGATGCAACCATCGCAGTAAGGGGTAGGGCATATCCCATACTATGGAACATCTACTTGTTGTTCTTCCTCTTGGACAGACAATCATGTGTAACGGTACTATGAGTTCAATAAAGCCTTTTTTGTTTGATTCTATGCAATATAAATTGTATTCATTTTTTGTGCAACTATGCTTCCGTCATTGAGTACAAAATGCTGTACTCATATTTCTGAATTTCGTGTCTCTAAGATGATTTCTCGTGGATTTATGGGGAAAAAACCATCTGTTGCTTAAGTTTTGAACATCAGTGTATTTAAGGGTAATTAATGAAAATATTGACATTTTTATCTGAGTTGTCTATATTAAATATTATTTACCTATTGATGTATTTAAGAAGTGCAAGTTTTATTTTCTGATTTAGCTTAAATATTTTAATTTTAAGGTTAAAAATAAAACTAAGATTTTAAATTTGAAATATTCTATGTAAAGGATTGCAAGATGAATTCATAATTTGTTATATTGATAAGTTCTTTAGTAATCCTGCTATTATTTGTAAAGAACTATAGGATGATATGGATAATGAACATTTGCTAGGTAATAATGATTTTCTTAAAATTAATAATGATGATAGAGAAATAACTCTGATAGCATTAAAGATTTACAAAACAGGCTACATAATGAAAATAGTTAAATTTCCTCACATATTTTATCTCCTAAATTTCATAAAATACTTATAAAATTTAGAACTGTAACTAATGGTCCCTATGCTCATTTAACTAAAGCGGATAAAATGTTACAAAAGAAAAAAAAAATTATGAAATTATTGATTATATAAAATATAAAAAGATTCAAAATATTCATTGTTATGACTTTGAATTTTTTTTAATTAAATAGATATTGCAGAATTAATTAAAGTCACTGTAGATAATTTTAAAGAATTAAAAATTAATAGTTCTATTTTGAATGAGAAATTAAAATTCCTTAAGAATCATTTCGAAAGAGAAAATTATATTGGTAATAATGGTAAGAATTATAAACAAATTAAAGAATACCTCGAATTGGTCTTCCTATTAATAGTCTTGAGAATATTTATTTATATTTTCATGAACATAATTATTTTGAAAATAACAGTTTTTGGCTTTTTAGATTTTTTGACGATCTTAAATTTTTTCAAATTATTCTTAAACCACAAATTATATCAGATTTATCTTTTTGTCCTTCTTATTTACTTTTGAATAAATCTTATGTAAACTCATATGAAACTGTTTTTTGATATTCAGTTTAAATATTGAGAATAATATGATTGTTAGAAATATTTTTGATAAGAGATAATTAATGTTTTTCAATTAATAAAGTTCCTTTCTTTAACAGAATTTAAATTTCAATATTTTTTGAAATATTTTATTCTTTTATACTTATAAATATGAAATTAGAAACTATTCTTGCAAATATTCAAAATAATTTATATAATTCCTTTCTTAATATGCTAATACTGATCATCCAATTAATTTTTTTTCAGAGAAACGAAAAAATAAATAAATAAAAAATAAAATAAAAAAAAGGAAGTTGGTTAATCGTATTTTTTTTCGTTATAATTTCAGGTTTCTTAAATGTTTCAAAGTGTTTAAAATTTTCTAATTTTTTGATATTTGTTTAATGTCTAAAAATCGAAATCATTTTCTTCACGGAGAAAGTCACTTAAGAGTTTAGCTTTTAATGAATATAGTAGAATAAAGTTACGAAAATATCCCGCAACTTGCTTTAGTGACCTGGGTACTGGATAATTTCAGATAGCAACATTTTGCTTGGGAAGAATTGAACTACGGTATTTAGTTAAGTCCCATTTTATATAGTGTGCAGAAGATATTCTATCATTCTTCTCAAAAAGTGACATTTCTTAGTTTAATTCTAAAATATTATCTGATGCAACTTCAAGAATATGTTTTAATTTTTGTAATCTCATTTCCTCACTCTGTGATGGAACAATAATATCATCTAATAAAACAAATACTGTACTATCATATTTCAGTTCTCTGAAAGAAGTAAATTTAAATCTCATAAAACATTTGGAGAAGTTAACTGACCAAAAGAAGATTTCAAAAATTCATATTGTACTTTGGGAAAAAGGAAAATAATGTATTTATAAGATTGTGGTTCGATGTTAACATAAAATAAACCTCCATTATTTAATTCAAGGGCAGTAACAACCTTCGATCTTTCTAAACGATCCAATTCATCCGTAATTAATAGCAGGAAAAATTTATCCTCGACGATATTTCGTTTGAGTTTTCAATGGTCTATGCATAGTCGATGAAGATTATTTTTTTTCTTACAAAGAACAACAGGGACGATGTAATCCAAGCAACTGGGTTGAATTATTCCCTAATGCAGCTAAACTTGTAGTTTCGAGAATTCAAAACATTGTTTTTTAAAAAACCAGTTTTATATCTTACAGAATTATGCAAATCCGAAGATCTTGTTTTTTTATAAAAAAAATTTCAGACAATATAATTGTCAACTAAGTTTATAATTATTTTATTATAGTCGGCATTCGAAATATTACTCAGAACGAGTTTGTCCAAACAATAAAAAGGGACAGTTCGTGTTTCTTTCATAACTGAAACAAGTAAAGGTGACTGAGGTAATCGGAATGCTATGATTTATGTCAACATAATTGACCTGAAAATTAATTCTCTTTCCCATAATTTATACTCCCCTCTCATGTATGGAAATATATAAACGCCTAATTACATCAATTACAATAAAATATAGTAACATAATAATATAATCAAACAAATATTAGTTTCAATAGTGAATTTGTCAAAATATATTGCAGAACTTAAAGGCCCAATTGGATATATATCTTCCTTTCTACGTGATTCCCGTTACAGATATATTATTAAATTATATCTTTAGAGATCCAATGCAAATATATCACTCGCAATTTAATATAGTTAATTTTGAACCATTATCCAATAAAGTACAAAACTTATTATCCAGAATTACAATCACCTTTTGAACCATATTAGCGAAAGTGTTAGCATTAATAATCAATGCCTGGTTAGCTTCACAGTTATCACAAGAATTAGCCACGTGTCCAAACTTAGAACATTTAAAACATTTTTGATTCTTTTTTTTTTTTTTTCATTCTTTTTGCACAGTCAGAGTATTTATGTTTATACGAATTACAATTAAAACAATGCGTTATTTATTTATTTATTTTTTTATTTTAAATCTTTATTACATCCACGATCACTTTAATGCAGCACGAGCATTTGGCTTTGATTGTTATGATATTTAGAACGTTGAAAAAAGAAGTCATCTATTTCCCAACAAGTTTTGGTTAATTTCCTTCATAGTGGCTCGTTTCGCAGTTTCATAATCCTCTTAATTTATGACTAACTGGATAATCCTTTCAACTTTTGGGTTACACATCTATAAGATGATCACACTCTTCAGGGTGTAATCTTCATTTCAACTAACCTGAAATCTAAAGTTATTTCCAATTCTCATACATTTGATATCTAATCCACTTTTCCACTACTTTAAATAATTTTGTGGTTTGAAAGCAAAATTGCGCAAAAATTCAAACGACTATTTTTGGTGAGACACGAAATTTGGTCTAAGTTTTCTAGATTTATTTTGAAGCTCTTCAATATCTATTTAAGGTATTAATGTCTCCCTAATAACATTTTTTTATTTTCTTTACAGTAAACTTTTTTTAAATTTCTAAATGGCAGAAAAAGTATTGTTGTTTAAGCTAATTAAAATAAATATTTGAGACCAAAACAGATACGAAGCCTCAGAGAATATTACATCATATTAAACCTAAAATTTACATCACAATCTTTTTACAAAGTAACTACAAATCACCCACGACTCCTTATTTGCCGAAAGTTGTATTTAATTTAGATTATCTCTTTTACTAAAGTTGAAATCAAATATTGTTCTCGCTATTATTACATTCCATGACAATTATAGTGCACTCGGTTTTATAATTCTATCTAGCCGCAAAGACTCGAATGTGAAGTTTTCTACTAATCTTGGGAAATAGCATGAGATCATCTGAATCATACATGCATCTATTATCAACATAATTTTGCCATTCGTTCAACGGGAAACCCAAATAACCAATTATTTCTTGAAAGAATACGCAACGAATTCTAACAGCACTCATGGTCATTATAATTGTTATATGTTTAGTCAATAATTTGTTGAAGGTGTTGTAATACCGGGTAACTTACAATCTCCCATGTAATTGAAAGAAACCAAATGAAATTTCAGTTAAAGATGGATACAGCTCACAGCAATAGACATTTCTTTCACTTTTCGTAGAATATTTTGTCAGGTATTTCTATCCAGAATGAAAAGGACAATTATATAATTATTGTATAGAATAATAGAATTAAATATTTGAATAATACTTTGTAAACAATTGGACTTACGCAGTATAAAAGAGAAATATGCTAATAGTCTCATTTATATTTAATTATTAAATGCACTTCAGTTTCTATAATTAAATCAATAATTCCGTAGGTAAACACGTATTACTCGTTAGCCTTGATAATAAGTTTTCAAATAACTACTTAAGGTAATTAATTGACTGTATTGTTAAAACATTCATTAATTCTCACTAACAGGATTTCATAAAAATAAAAGAGGAAAAGATATAGATCCTATCATTTTCTTTACTTTGTTAATATAAAAACAAACACTGAATTAAGTGAGTAAGTTTCTTTTTTTTGCTTGGTCTCAGATTTACGTTATCTACGTAGATAGTTAAATTAGATTACAAAACTTTATGTTTTCTTTACTAATTACAAGTAATTGTTCGTCAAAACTCTTTACTCAAGTAACTTTTTATACCTTCAAAACTTTTAAAATATATATAAATCAAAATTGACTCAAATATTTGTTTTCTTCATTGAGTATATTTGATTACTTTCATGACGAGAAAATATAGGGAGTCGGGGAAAATTCTGCCACTTAAAGTTAGAAACTATTACCGAAAATATTTCTTTTCTTGTAGGTCCATAAAAAAGTGAAATTATTCGAAAGTATGTCACAAGAAGAAATCAAATTTTTGAGTTTCTGATAAAGATAATGGTGAAAGGATTATACAAAAGATATATTTGAGTAAGTTCGTAGTCTTAATAAATTTATTCCGCACATTAATTTATTCTTATGAATATAATGCTGCAAATTAAAACTGTTGGTGTTGAATTGTTTGATTTTGGGAAACAGTAAATGGAAGTAATCATAATATTAAGTTTTCATTATTATCCAAGGATATCCTCAAGCTTTAATTCTTATCCCAGACCATTGTAAAGTTTTGAATATAATCAAGGGATATGGGAAAGTTTTAATACATATTCTAGAGTATTGCAGTTTTAATTATACTAAAAGTATAATCAAGATAGAAACTTAATTATTATTTATTATTCTTCAGATTTCTCTACATAGTCACTACTCAGAGTTGTATATTTCTCCCTGCGGTTCTAGATCTTTTGCAGACCACCCCTGTAAAACTCAGCAGAATGAACTCTATCTCCTCCATACTACGAGTTACTCATACTTCAAATTACTGATCCAAACTAACAAACATTAAAAACTGTAATTTTTAGCATTATATACATAAAGACCAATTAATATGCAGAATAAATTTTACTCAGAAAACGTGGTTATTTATTAGAAAGAATGAAAACCTTACAATAAACCCTCGTATATATGTATTGGTTCATTTTCAAATAAATTTTGACAGAAATTCTGAGACTTCTGAGCGGTAGAGTACATCTAGGTATTTCTCAGGACATAGAATACAATACTATGGCATTAATCAACCATCAAAGTGGGAAAGGTAAATAAAAATTTAGAAAATATTGTCCCGAATAATCGCTTCGCTAATTTGAGAGAAAAGGAATTTTGTTCCTGGAGAAAACAACTGAACATACCTTTGCATATATATTTTATTCAAAACCCATTTCGTTCTCCATATTTATTTTTTTGACTAACAATAATTAAACAACTCAAAGGGTAGAGAATAATAGAGCTTGTATTAGATTTAAAAATTTTCATTTGGTGAAATTTCTTATTTGGGAAGAGCAATGTTATCAATGAAGATTGTTTTTATATGAAAATCTGCAACATTAGCTAGTTTTAAATGTTTACTTCAATACATTTTTAAAGAGAAGTAGAAAGCTTTTCCCTATAAGCTAACTTACATAATTAAGGCGGTTATATTTTTGTTTTTCTATAAAATATTTTCAAACATTTCTAGCATACGTTTTAAGCTGTTTCTTCTAATTATGAATAATATATAAATTTTAAGAAAGATTCGAATATATTTGGGGGAGATATTATTCATTCTTAAAATATTTTAAATGTCTTTTAATTTTGTGGGAAATATTACTATGTCTCTTTTTAAGCTTAATGTTGGACAGTCATTCGTAATTGTACATCTACATAATTTATAACTGAAAACTAAATGTAAATAATTCAATTTAATACTATAATGTAGGCGTCAGTGCCCTTAAAATTTTTAAAGCAAAGCTGCTAATGCGTTTCCTCACATCCTCAACGCTTTCAATCGAGGGATGAAATGTCACTGATGTTCTTTTTCCAATTATCACCTCTTATATTGAGCAAAAAAAAAGGAAAAATAAAATAGAAACTCACACACAAAAAATTTCCTACAATATTCTACTTCCAGATGTACGTGCAGAGAACGGCACGTTACATGAGTGCGATTAGTAAGGCAAAGATCAAACGTGCCTAGTACATTTCCGAAACACAGTTAAGATATTTTTTCTCCTTTCCCGCTTGATGTTACTGGTTTGGTTTCTTGTTGAGTTGTTTTCTGTTATTTTCCAGGCTAAGAGGTTTTTAATGAAATTATTTCCTCCCTCAAGATCGCTTCGCGCACCGCAAGAGAATTAAATGTATTCCCCGGAACGAAATAAAGATAAATGAAAGGAATGCATTTACATTGGAACTTTAGGGAAAGAATGTGAAAGAGAAATACTCTAGGTGCCATTCACTTCTTTTGAGAAAAGCGATTTTCTTTGAAAACAATAATTATGAAAATATATAAGTCAATTGAGCATTTATTATAATTAACATATATATTTGTGTGTTGCGACAAAATTTTGCATCTACCATCTGATAAATTATGTATGAAGTTCCAAATATTATGAAGAAATTTATAAAATTTAAAAATATATTGATTTTATGTCACACTATTTGAAGGTATGCTTAAACATAAGAAGAAATGAAGAATTGATTTAACGAAGAACGATATAAATTCCTGACACTTTTTCCTCTTTCAAAAGTGCTTTCTTCAGTTGCTAATAAATAAAATGAATTTCAATTTCAGTTTTAATGTCCAAATAGACAAATGGGTTTGTGTCTTGTAGGTTTTGTTATGTTCTAAATATTTAAGCAACTTGAGACTCAGTCCATGAGGTTACGCCCACGTTTTGACATTTTTTTTCTCTTCTTGAGAATAAACCTAGAGGTTTATCAGTATTTAAAGTCGATTTTAAGTCATTTTGAGTATTAATATGATTTTGTCACTTACAGAGACACAATAATAAAAAAAATACAAATAAGTTAGTAATAAAAACGAAACAAACATTTTATTTCGTTAAAAGTAAATTGATATACCGTACTTCACAAAGAGTTTGACAATTACTACTTACTATAACAAATTGCTCGTTTCTTTCCAAGAAGTAGGTTCTTTAAATAAAGAACAATTATTGAAAGGGGAGAAATATCATTATATATAAATAACATCTATTTTACTTAAGGTGGAAGGAATTAAACGTATCATTAAATGATTGCATTACTGAAGATAGTTTCAATGTTATTTGTGCGAATAAATTATTTGACCACTTTCATGAAATATATCATTTGCAATAAACAGTTGAAATTGGCACTTAAGCTTCAATTCTCTTCTAATTACAGCACTTATCTGAATTTCGTTTCGATAAATATCTAACTTAAAAATATTTATCTTAAACAAAATAACCTTTAAATTAGAATTACTTTCAAAATTTGTAAAATGTTTCTCAAGAAGCATATAATTATGTACATTTATGCCATCCACACCAAAAAAATATAATATTGAAATTTAAATTATATCCTGCAGCAAAAGTTAATTTCTTTTCGTGAGAAATATGAATCAAATTATTTATAATATGCGTCCTGCATTTAATATCAGTTATTTTTACATAAGCACTTATTTACAACAGAGGCATTAAACCAAACATGAAATTACGAAAACCATAAATATATAAAACTTCATTAGCTTGAAAATATTTTATACTTTTATTTTCATAAAGTGTCGAATGTGTACTAAAGAAATTTTGACTAAATTTTAACATACCATCTTTTTCTGAGTTTTAAAAGCAGACAGTTAATTATATTATACCTTCTTTTTCAAAAATATTCATATTCAAAAATATACATTTCAAGACCATAAAACTAATATTTCTTACAAAAACAATAAGTTATTTATTTAACAAATTAAATCAGTCGCACTTTCAGAGTTAACTCGCCTTCAAAAATAATGTTGACTTTTATTACTTTTAAGGCTTTACTGAAAATTTTAACAACTCAACGCTATAATGCAAAGTTCGAAATGCAAAAAAATCAGTAATATCCATTGTGTGTCATAAAATACGAAGCAAGCTACGCGGAATCATTTTCATTTTCAATTTTCGTCTGACAATCACGAAAAGAAAGGAATGGAGGAAAAAAAATGGGCAAAATAATCAAAATGCTTAGCACCTTATTTCTGCAACTGTAAAAATACCCTCTGCAAAAAAGAAAAATTAATACCTACCACTTTAAACAGTAAATGACTGCACAGCTTTAAGAGTGTGTATTCTTTTTCAGTCTCACATTCTCATTTGTGTATCAAACCGCCGAAAGGATTATCACTGTACTTCCTTCTTCTACAATAACATTTAAAAGAAAGAAAAGATAGGGAAAAGAAGAGGAAAGTTAAAAGAGGAATTAAAATGAAAAATATGAGGAATGTAAAAAGAGAAAATAAAAAAGCAAAATAGATTGCATATTCCTTTTGCGGATATATCTTTTGGCAACATATTGCAAACTATATGTTACACATTGGCGAATGCAGAACTTCATGTGTGTTTATTTTTGTTTCATTTCTTTTCGGGGTCCCGGATTTGATTTTTATTAATCTTATTGAGCGCATATTTATTTCTTCCTATCGTTAGGAGTTTGGCCTTGAATTTTACTTACTGCAAAATATCCCGGGCTCTTGCAAGTCAAACAGTAGCAAAACAAATTAAGAATTAAGGCAATTTTCTAAACAAATTTATTGAAACAGATCATATTACAAACTCTCAATTTGAAAGGTCCCAGTTTGAAGTGACCGGTATTGTTTTCATCGGGTTGACCATTCGAGTCCAGATTCTATTAAAGATAAGTCTTGCAGTGGAGTTAATGCATGTTGAAACATCATTTTCTAAGTTCATTTTCTAAGCTTAGGCATTTTTTCTCTGAATTTGCTTTTCTTAATTAAATTTATGAATGTTGAGATTAACAGCATTTATAATTAATTAACTACGTCAAAAGGTTTGAACGTATTGAGGAAAGAAGAGATTGCGATCATATAAAGATAATAGAGATCAAGAATTAAAACAATGACTCAAATGAAAAGACTATAATTTGGTTGATTCAATTAATTTATTGAATAAACATGATTAACTCTAACATGAACTTAATTTAACATAACTAGATGAGGCTGACAGTAGTGCCCACTGGTATGAATTTTAATTCTTGTGCATGACTTAATGAAATTAGTAGAAGTATTTGTGTAATCTCGTAAGTGGGGCATGTCTGCATGAATGTGAGTGTTAGAGTATGCTAAACTCAGGAAGGCATTATATTTAAGTGTGACATCAGAAGAAATGCAGGATAGCCACAAAAATGGAGAAAGCATAATTTTATCCTGAAAATTCAATTCACATTTCTGAACATTGAACGTTCATTCATCGTATACGGATTCTTCATGTGTTAATTCAAAGATTCCTACAGGAACCATTCCGAATTAAAACCCTCTGCTTCGTGGAGACCACGTATCACATTTTGAATCGGTCGTGGCTCCTAATACACACATTGATGTTATGGAAAGTGTGATGCTAGCTCAGGATTTGTCTTAGTCATTTGAGCTACAACAGCCCTAGTATTGTTTCTAAGCGGGACGTTAATTAAACAATTAAAGAATCCCAATTTGAAAGGAGTAACTAAAGTAAACATTTACTTGAGAAGAAAAAAAAGATGTAACTAAACATATTCAGGAATATTCTAGGAGCATCTAAATCTAGACTCTCTTTAATGCTTAATCCACGTCAGTCAGTAAGAAAGAAAGGGAAATTATATTTGCATATTCATATCACAAACCACATAATCAACTTACCCTAATTCGCAATCTTTTCACTTCAAATATATTTGAGAAGAGAATTTTACACAAGAATAAGATGTCTGAAGTTGTCTTAATTATTAACATTTTTGCATAAGACTTTGTTGGGGGGAAATATAACTCGTTCTAGAATTAGTATCAATAGTGAAGAAAAACTTATATATGGAGCATTAAAGATAACTTAAAAATCATACAAGAGTTTGGGAATTTCATTTGTTAAAAAGAACGATTTTGGAAATTCTTTTAAGTTTATCTGTCATATAAATCAAATGAATTCTTTTGTAAAATTAAACATTTGCTTTCGTCTAAAATTCTTTTTCTCAAGTCAGTTAGAAGCTTTTTATTAAAAATAGGAACATACTGGATTAATAAAACTGTGTAAGTTACGTATATGAAAAAAGGAAAAATGTGAGGAGTTTCAGTCTGCATTCAAACTAAACATGTTAAAATAGGACATAAAAATATTCCAATATTGATCTCAGTTATGTATAACATATCATGCTTATATCAATGTAAAAAAATAATCGATTGTTAGAATTAAGTAATTTTATTTTATTGCAGGTTTACAGTTAATTACACTGTACTGATAAGAATTTCGGAATTTATAACTCGTTATTGTAAGTGTAATTTATTTAAGAAGAAGAATAATTCTGTACATTTTCAACCTTTATTATTTAATATAATATTATTTTATATTACGTTTAAATTACGCAAAATGTGTTTTTATCACACAATATTCACAATAATTTTATATCAATTAAAGTCTTATGTCATTATAGAAACACATTAAGTAGAATCACAACGTATAATTTCGTCTAGTGATTAATTGTTCATTCGGGTAAAGAAACCAAGAAATAAGCCTAATTACATATAATGCGAATGCAATAATCTTTGGAGGAATGTATAGACTTTTAAGTAGCCAACTACCAAATAATTATATTATAAGTTATAAACGGAAGGCTAAAAGAAAAAGAAAAATATTACCAATCAAGGAAAACTCGTTTTACGAACATTTAAAAGAAAAATTCTAAGGTTAAGAAATTATTATTTTAAAGGCCTGATATTACCTGTTTTTAAAATATTTGAAAAAAAATTATGTATTTTTTTTTTTTTAGAATTAAGCGAAAATTGATACTCAATTTGGTTGCTCAGTAGGTGTTTTTTCTCATTTTCCATGTATATAAAACAAATATTTGCAACACTAGATACTAATCTACCTAAAGCGGCTTTCTCACTTTAATTTAGAATAAATTTATCAATCAAACGATTTATAGAGATTTGTGTTGCTAATATTATATATTTCACACATTATAATTATTTTATGAACTGAAGAGTTTGATTTCGATCGAATGTTTATAAATTGGTAACTAAGACCTAAACAAACGCTAAAAAGCTTTTAATACTTGATTTTTTTTAAATGGTGGATTTCATTTTAAAGACATTCTTATTATTATGAAAATAGACTTAATGATCTGGGTACTCAAGAAATATTTGATACTTGTGAGTTTAAATTTGTGTGCTCCATTTTTGCACGCGAGAAAGTAATTTTCAAATTCATAAAGAAACAATCTTTATTTTATAAAAGAACATAAAATAATACCCCCAAAATATATCCATATGATGTGGAATATATGAAAAAGGAATTTCTTGTTGAAGTATTAGTTGCGTAATTCACGTAAAACATTTTTATTCATCCCTGAAGATTTTTATTAGCATTTCTTTGCAGCTTCAATACAAGTTTGTGATCCAACTTCGAAACTCAGATCCTAAGTCTTTTATCTTGGGGAATAGGATTTACAGACCATGGCAGTCAGGTCTTTTCCTATCTAATGAATTCCCCTTGGGCAAAAGTTTATTAGACATTTTATCTATTTATTGATATATCTATTTGGCATTTTTTCCTTGTACATGGAAATACCTCTCTCATAACAAAGAAATCGTGGGAATAGTTCTAGCTGAATTACTTTATGAGATCAGTAAATCGCTCAATTAAAAGAAAAAAGTCTGCGCGCAGAGAAATGGCAAAAGGTCGGAATAAAAAGGTCAAAAATAATAATTAAGTAAAATAATAAAACTTGCGGAAATTGCATGAAAAAGTGATTAAGTTAACTACAGTTTTAGTAACAGGGCCATTTAATAATTCTTTAAAAATAAAAGAGATGGCGCTCGTAGTTTCAAAATTGCCTTGTTTTTGGTAAGCGTCATGACTCACTAGACAAATGTATAAGTCTCAGTTACTCCTATTCGTGATCCTGATACCATTCATAACTCAAAAAATTCTCATCATAACCTTTCTTGCAGATAAGATCTTCCTCGCCTTCTTTGGAGCAAATTCAACGAAAGCAACTTATTGCTTTGATTGCTATTTGGTTTCCCGTGTATAACTATTAATCCATCGATAGTGACAAATCGACGGAAAATGGCGTCGACATTTCGAAACGATTCTAATCATATTTTGATTTGGCAGCAAATGACTATTTAATCAAAACTAACATATGAATCAATGTCAAATTTGTTTCGGCTCAGTTTAACATATGACTGTAACAATACATCTTAATGAAGCCATTTGACTTCAAATACAAGTATTTATTCAATCCCCCCCCCGTAGTAACTTTGCTATTAATGTTTGATTCTTTCCATAAACTTAAAATTTTATTGGCGCGATATTTATATGTCAGTATTTATATATTTCTGTTATATATTTTATCAGTATTTATATTTCTATGACTAAAAATAATTAAATTATAGTGATTAATAAATATCGAATATCGTGCAAATTACAATCAGTGTCTTTATTTATTTAAAGCTAAAATGCTTTGTCAACTTTTAAAAATATTATACCATATCATTTGACCGAAAAAAATATTTAAAAACAACAAAAAATAATTTCAGTACTTAGAATAATTTTGCTTTTTCGATTAATTAATTATGATCTTTTCATAATAACTCAAGAGAAACTAACTAAAAGCAGACTATTTTCTTATTAACGTAAAAAGTTAATTCAAGTTATAAGAAACGTTTGCTAAGAATGACATATTTAATGTTAGGTATATAACACCAAATAAAGACTGAAATGAAATAAATTGTATTCATACAAAGATTCAGGTGCTTAATTGACATGATTCTTTCTTAAAATTTAGTTGGTTTTGTTTACCTACCACCTAAATTCAATATATGTTATCTTAATCATTTTTCATAGTAATACATTCTGCTTATAATGAAACTGATAAGAAATACTTATAAAACTTCGTCAAATTTATTTAAAAATATTAATTCGTGAAAAATACAGTAAAAAATTTAATTATTATTTCAGAAAATTTTTTCTTATTTCACTCTATATATTTAATTTTCAAGATTGCAATTTCTGGTAATAATAAAAAGGGCAAGCATAGCTGCTGTCTTGGTATTTAGACTTTCATTAATATTTTTCGAAATAAATATTGGAAAAAAAACGTAGAAAATATACTTCTATTATTTTCTGTAAATCATCTATATAAAATAAAAGTATGTATCTTTAACAAATATTTAAATTTAAAAAAGAATGTGCACTTTCCTCAAAATGTTATTTGAAATATTATTATTTGTATGCAATCATATTCATTGGTAGTTTTATATTTCACCAAATTTGAATTAAAATGATTCCTTTTAAAAAAGAATAACAAACAGAGTTAATATTACTCACTGATTTTTTTTATCGTGGTTGAATGGAAACCTTAACACATATATCAAATTAAATTGTACCTAAATTTATTCATTAATGAAGTAAAAGATGAAAATACCGATCTCTCATTTACTTAGGTATTTCGAAATAATTGCTTATTCAAATCTACAAAGGTCAAATTTTAAATTGGGTAACATGATTTACTTAAATATTTAAGACAGATACGTTGATTTTCATTACTGTGTGGAAATTTATATATAACCATATAAAAAATTAGTCTGCAATAAAAAAAAAGATAGAAAATAATATTTTTATCATATCGCTTTATATTGTTAATGATTTTTCTCCATTGTAGCTTTCGTTTTACTGTTTTCATCAATCCTTTTAGAGGCAAACATTCTTCTTCTTTCAATATATCGGGTTGTAGATATGAATGCATTTTTTTTCCTAAAGTGAGCTGGAAGTCAGGGAAGGAGGGTGCCAGCTCAGGTGCCGACCTTGTCACTTGACCGAGGTTCAATATAACGAGATCCGTCGCCATTAACCCTCATGTTGCTTCTAGTGCGAAGTTAATAAAACTAAATCTAAAATGAGCGGTGTTAAGAAACATTTGTCACTCATGTCACTAGGGATACAGGGAAACTGAGATGTGCATTATATTTTCACTGATTTTGAAATTCACTACTGCCAGAAACAACATAAAATATAGTCATAATCAAGAAATCTAGTTTTACATTTTGTATTTCATCATTATTAATTTTTATGCTCATTTACCAGAGACAATTCAAGATGTTCCCATATTACATTGGTCTTAATAACGTCGCACTAGATTCAAGACGTATGCTACTGGTAATGGAATTCTTAAATTTGCATTTCGATCAAGAGACGAAGATGACATCTGAGCTGGCACCTTCCTCTCCTAAGTTCTACACCACGCCTTCAGGAGGCTTTCGAGCTTCAACAGATTTAACTGGAATCAGCCCCGGCTACACGGCGGCTCTTTACTGGCATCAAGGCTCGAACCCACACCTTTACAAAAACCGCTTTCCGCGAGTCTGCGACCATGACCACTAGGCTACCGCGACCACATTAGAAAAGGGTGAGTGAGTGAATGTAAAGTTTATTGGCACAAGAGCCAGATATGGCTATGCTGCGCCAAACAAGATTAAACAGTGGTCTAGACGTGAAGTTGAAAAAAAGGTAAAAATGGTTGACAAGAAAGAGGGTCGAAAATAGAGAAGGATCGCTAGGGTATCCCGGGAGTGCGTCACCCGTGTTTACCAAAGACACATTAGAAAAGGGAAATGGAATAATAGGCAAGAAAAATGGGAAAAGAATAACTCCCTGTGGTATTTCCTAGTGATAGTTTTTTTTTTCTTTAAAAAAAAAGTTATCTGAGTATGACACCTATCCGCATTCCAAAAAAATCGTCTCCATAACTTTTCCCGCCAGTGAGATCACCTTCGTTTACATTGGAGCGACTTCACCGAAATCAATCATTTGTTTCAATTCTTGCTTAGTTTCTAAATTATAAATAAGAATGCAAGTCGTATTGACGTTGACAATTAGATATTAAGTGATAGACGGAAATCGACGGGGGCAGCAATGATAACCTATTAACCTCTTAAATACAAGTATAAAATACAAATATTATGAAATAGATTTGTTATTTAAATTATAATTTTGCTTTAAAATATTTTTTTCCGTATTTATTCCTTTAAGGCTACACGGTACCCTTTTTCAAAAATTTTTTTGGAGGCAGTAATATTAAAAGTAATTTATGTATTGTTTTCAGACTATATTATTAAACTGATTCTGAAAATGAAAAGTCAATTTAACTAGCCCTTATTTTAAAATTAAAAAAAATTTAAATTTTTGAAGTTTTTTTAAACTCTTATAAAATACACAATTTTTGAAATTTTTTAATTATTTTGAGTGATTTATATTTCTTATACTATTGCAAACAAAATTTAGTATGGATTTGATAATCTGTTACCTTGTTGATTTTTAATAAT
Source organism: Nephila pilipes (assembly GCA_019974015.1). NCBI lineage: Eukaryota > Metazoa > Arthropoda > Arachnida > Araneae > Nephilidae > Nephila > Nephila pilipes. The sequence goes on along the minus strand of BMAW01000123.1, from coordinate 2,362 downwards.
TATTTTTCTAGCTAAACCTGGAAAAAACAAGAAAATTTTTAAAATATTAACTTTAAATTTTTTTAAAAAAATAACTAGAGATCTCAGACCTAAATCCATACTAACTTTTATAGAACACATTTATCTAAGTAACTATAAAAATTTCAAGACTCTATCTTGAACAGAAAAAAAGTTTTAGGGATTAGAAAACACATCTTCAAAAATAAATGTCTGAGAAAAATGCATTTAAAGTTTGTAAAGGCATAAAACAAAAACTAATAATACTTGCAAAGCTCTAAATTTTTAATATATTATTTTACTACTTATATAATATATGAAAACACTACTTTAATTAAATATGATTGAAAATATTTTTACTTATTCAAAATATGTTTTTGCAAAATATCGATATAGCATATGTTACGATGATAGATTATTCAGCTTAAACTTAACATAATAATTTCACTTAAGTTTTAAAACACAATACATTTATAAAAAGTAATAATAATATAAATAAAAGTTTAAAAAAAGTTAAAAACCACCAGGTTTGTACATAACACCCATGTTTTTTTCAATTTTAAGTCTACGCAATTTAGCAAGTTTTATTTTTTGCTGCGCGACTTTAAAATTTGCAGATTTTATTTTGTTTCTGAAATATGTTCTCCTATAATCACTAAAATGTGCTAAATGTTCTGATGACAAACTTGTTGCAAGGCAATTAGCATCCTGAAATGTTTTTAAAGCTTTCAATGTTCCAACATTAAATTCAGATATTGCACTCGACACGGCAATCAAAACACGACTCTTAGAAGCTGTATTTTCTTTGGAACATTTGTTCCATATCATCGAATGCAATGCCTCATTTGAATTTTGTGTCAAACCTCTGACACACCTGCTTAATAATTCAGTTGATGCTAATCGCTGATAAATTGGCAAGATTTTAGGCAAATATTCTTCATTGATTGGTGTTTTTACCCAATCTTTGTGAAAACCTGGTTTCTTTCCACGTGCTAATGATGACTGTTAAAATCACCAAGAGTCTATACCAGAAGGGCACTTTTTATGTTGTGGCTTCTGGTCTGTAGATATGCAATGAAATAGAGTAGCATAAATTGTAGTTTTCATTGCCTCTACGTCACCTTTATTTTTGCGTATAGCATTAGTGTAATATCTAGTTAATTTTTTTTATTGTATCTTCCTTCAAACTACCGTGTTTCTTTCCTCCCAGAGTTACACCTTTCACTCGCCAATTTTTTACAGTCTGCCTCAAAGCAGTTCCCAATCTTTTGCTCACATTTTTGATGCATTCTTCTTTTTAATTTGAATCTCACTTCCGTACACATTCCTTTCTTTTAATTCCAAGAAAACCTTAGAATCCCCATCAGAGAGCAAGGTTGTGTACCGGAAGCCAATGCTCTCAGATCTTTCCCATAATTTCACAGTGGCATTAACTTCCATTGCCCCAGATGATCCGACATGTGTAGCACTACAAACATCCTGATGTCCTTCATACCAGATACGAAATTCAGCACTGTCTTCTCCAAGCGCAAATTTAGTCTGCTCACATTCTCCACACCGCTTTGACATTACTTCGTAGTCTATCACAAAGCCGGTCAGCAAGTCAATAACACATCCTATTCCGATGTTTGACGTATGTCCTCTTGTCAACCAGCTTCCATCATATGACACACCGATATCGACAATATCTGTATCATTCTTTGAGCCATACGCCTCTCTGACATCTTTACGAATATCAATCAACAACTGAGTTGATCCAACGAGATGTCCATACAAAACTTTTGCCTTGTATGAATTAAAAGTTTTACTAGACATTATGTTTAAATTCATGTGCATTCAGAATTTTTCCAATGCCGAGTAGCCAAGTCCCAAACTTAACATACCTTGCACTAATCTCATATTTACATCAAATGGAGCATTAAATAATTGATACTTGCTAACATTTGATGTTTGATGCAATTTAGTATCAATTAGCTGTTTTGTGACTAAACCCAAAGTGAAAATTGTTCTTCAATTTACACATACAACTTTCATTTTATACGCAAATCCCTTTCTTTGACCAAAGCAAAGTTTTAAAGATGCACTATTACATTTATTACATAACTGACCTGTAAATAAATTCTGTAAACATTCTTTATCCACTATAACGTAATTTGGAATATCAGTGAAATATTTTAATTTATCTTTAGCAGTGGTATTCAAAACATTTGTATTCTGAAGTCTTGTAGTTATATCCACTAAAGGCTGGTTTTCAGAATAGTCATTATCAGCAATACTCCACCTCTTACAAATATTTTGCTTCTTTGCAAGCTGCGAAAGTTTTTTCCGTGGCATTTTCTCAATAGAAAAAAAAATTTAATTTAAA
>BMAW01000119.1:0-19054 GCA_019974015.1 Nephila pilipes | reverse complement strand
TTATCCAAATATTCGTAAAGATTGATCAATTTAGTTTTAACACAATAATGCTCGGTACCAAGCTAATATACATGTATCAAAATATACCAATGTAGAGAATTTTGTTTTCTCAAGCTTGTTGAGTTTGAGTTATTTGCTGCAATCTCAGCTGATTAAATGCTTAATTCTTGTAAAGATGTGTCCACGGTAGCCTAGGGGTCATGGTCGCGGACTCGCAGCCGGCGGTTTTCGATGAGTCGTGAACTTTAGCTTTTATGAACGTTAAATCTGTCGTGGCTCTAAGACATCTCGACAGTGTGGAGTGGAAGTTAAAAGAGGGAGTTTCCAGCTTAGGATAATCGTCCAAAACACTTAATAGAGCTTCAAAATTACGAGGTCCGTCGCCAATAGCTTTCGTGTTGCTTCTAATGCCACGTTAATAAATCCAAGCAAACTAAACCCATGAAAATTTCTATTTTAAATACAACTTAAGAGAACTGTATTTTTTCTTAAAAAATACCACAATGAAATCAAACATATACTGCTCTTTCGAAGCAGCGATTCTTCCAGCTTATCATTTGGATTATGTTTTGCATGTCCTTAGTGTTTAGTGAAAACTATAATTTTATTGCTGTGTATCAAATGGTCATTGATGGTAAATTACTTTTCTCTGTTACCCGTAGTTAAATAGTTGTGCTTGATATATATTTATTGATAAAAGAAGGAAGGAATTATCTGTCTATTCTACATATATAGTGATATTCCAGAATATATAGGTCAAATATTGCATTGTTTCTTTGTTTGATAAATTTCAGATAGATATTAAATCCTTAAAAGTGAAAAAAGATCCTTTAATGACTTTAATATTGTGTACTGAATATTCTGATTTTTTTTTAATTTTGTATTATTTGCATAGATAAAAAAAATGGCAAACATACATAACGTTTTCGTGATTATCCTGTACAGCTTTGATGGACAAAAGCACTTTATATATTTAATATAATTTAGAATTACATTTTATTTTCATCAATTAAAAATAATTTACATTTAAGTTGCGCTTTGATTCATTCGTTCCAATATGTATTACTTAGTAATGTATATTATTACTTGTTTTTTAAACAATACTCTTTATAACTATTATAACATTAACCTGCTGTTTATTGGGTACGGTAATAGGAAACGTATTCGAGTTCCTTTAGTAACCACCTAATATGTACTGCAATGTCCCTGATAGTTTCGTGATTATATACCATTTGGACTGTAAATGATTGGAAGAAACACTGCTTGGCAGATAAATCATAATTCTAATTCGTAAGAACTTACGGCATGTTTAAAATTTGATGAAGATCACTTAACGCAAAAGAGGCAAGATGTCAACAAGGCATTTTCCTACCTGTCTGTATGTCCATAATGGTGTGAGCTGTTTTACATAGCTTATACTGGATACTCTGTTTAAAGTAAGACAGTTGTTCATTCGAAATGGTTATGTTCAGGTACTTTGGAGATAATTTCCCAATGCGACCCCAAGGGACAATGGCAGATTTCAAGATGACAATTTGACATATGACTGTTTTAAAATGATTTGAACTGGCTTGAGGAGCATTCTGGACAGTTTCAACGAATTATAAGACCAGATGGATTGCTAGACATGAATCTCTTCAAACATATATGGAATATGATTGAAAGGTCCGTTTGCGCATGAAATCCTCAATAACACTTTGCAACACTTTCCATAATATGGACGACTGTAGAGGCGGATGGTAGAACACTTCTGTTCGAGACAACTGAAGACCTATTGAAAAGTCATGGTGCTGCGATTCTGCACTTCGCTGGCTATGGGATATCAAAAGTATCCTATGACTTTAGGCATTCCATTGTATATGTGTATATATATATATATCAAATTCGCATAAAAACTATAATGCTAGTGCACATAAAAGCATTAGCATTTCAGTACATTTATTTGAATAATGCAAGTTAAAAATTTCTATTTGCAGTATATGTAAAAGTAAATAGAGTACATTTTGATCGTCCTACTAAAGACGCCTTCAAAGTTTTATTTATTGTGCAAAGTTCGGGTCTGAATGACAGAGTAAAGACATCTACAAATTCTCGGACTGTCAATACGACAATAATTGTTCAGTGTAATTTCGATTCCTTTAGGTTATATTATGAAAATAGGAACCTTAACTTTTTTATTATGATTGAGATATATCGTTCACAAATATTTAATTTATCTAATGTTAAGAGGTTCATTTTTAAATTAAAATAATTTTCTAGGAGTTCTGCTGCAAGATCAGTTGTAATCACAAGCTTCAAAACATGTTTGAGTTTTCGGGACAAAGACATTATTCCTTATGATACAACAAAAAGTAAGTACCGTAAATGCGAAAGTGGCAATTTTGACAACCACTATCCATTTTCAAATAGCCTTAGAAGAATTGAAGAAATATTTAAACATAAAAATACGAGAGCTTAAAAACAGCATAATCTTATACAATGAACAATTGGTTTGGCAAAATAAGGCATCACTTTGACATGCAAATTAAATTGTTGGGCTTATCATACATTTGTACGTACCAACAAACGTTAGAGGGAAAATTCTGCAGAAATTTTTTTCAGGACTAGAAAAAGAGCGCAATATATGATTGCATTATTATGTGCGATAAGGAATGGTTTCATACTGATAACATTGATCGCAGTGGTGGATGGTCTAAGTCAGGATATTCTTTAGATTGGTTACTAGCCCCTCACTTACTACTAGTAAAGTGATTGTGAGTTGTAACGTATTACTTAGTACACGGACGATTTGGAAAAGATCACGGACCGCGATATTTTAGTCCTGTGTAAGTCAGAATAAAAATCGCTGAGATGCGTTCAGAAGGAAATAAAATTTCCCCACCAAAAGTGACCCTAGTAGCCGAGTGATTATAGGCAAGAGCTCATGTTTGGCGTTCTTTTAGATGAGTAAATCCTAATGTCACTAAGGATACATCGTTTGCCAACCTGATGCTCGTTAAATATTTGAAGGTTCAAAGTCCACATGTTGGAATGTAGTAAAAATGCGAAAGTTGGGGTGCCATGTAAATTGTAATCCTCGTCACTTGACTGAGGTTTAGTATTTCGTGGTCCATCTCCAATAATCACATTATGTTGCATTTCAAGTAGGGAGGTCAAACAAACAATCAATATATATGGCAAATCACATAAAAATGTAACAACTGGCTTGAAATTGTATGAGTTAAAATATAATCTCCAGATCCATTCACTATATAGCCCAAACATTGACCTCTAGTTTTCTACTTACTTTTCAATCCGCAGCTGTACTATTTTCATTTTCATTGAGAATGTCATGTAGAGATCGTTGGCTCTATGAGCTTCATACCACTTGTTTTTTTAAAGAGGACATTGACAATTTACCTAATCATTGGTAGAAGGTTACTGACCTGAATGGTGTAGAGATAGGAATTTCAGTTCTTTTAGATGAAATATTCGAATTCATTTTTAAAGAAATGTTATTTAACTTGTTCAATGAATCACTTGTTAAAACGTTTTTCTGAATTTCACTTGGTGTGTGTGAGTGTGTGTGTCATCAAATTTTCGATCGTTAATTTAACCAGCAACTGGCTAGAGCTTTGAAATTTTTGGGAATCGATTCGTACCCACTCACAATGCAATATTTAGACATTTGCGACAAGTTTTAACATATTTACTTAACGCAGTTTAGCTGCCCAACACTTGGCATATCAAATGCACCAAACTTGCATTTTTTTTTTTTTTGTGAGCGTTAAATGTGAAACGGAAGACAGGAGCACCACATTTTGGCTAAATACCGCAAATAATCTCTTGTCGCCAAGTTGTGGGGTTAAATTCAACAGCCATTAATTTGCAGGATGGTTAATTAATTTTTTAGATTGGATTTTTTACGTTTTATGTATTTCACTTGGCGTGTGTCTGTCTGTGTGCGTATCAGTGTGTCATCAAATTTTCTATCATTAATTTAACCAACTTCCCATCAAATTAGAGCTCTGCAATTTTGGGAACCATTCTTACTTGCATAACAATGCAATATTTAGATATTTGCGACAAGTTTCAACTAACATTTTCTTTAATAATGCAGTTTAGCTCAACCACTTGGGCGATTTCAAAAACTGCCAAACTTGGCGTTTTTTTTTTTTTTTTTTTGGCTGAATGTTAAATCCACGTAGCGGACCAGAATAGCCAACGGTATATTTGGCAAAATACCGCCAAATAATTCCTGTCATCAAGAGTGGTTGGACTTAACTGCATTCCAACCATTTAATTTACCGGATGAATTAATTAATTTTAATGTTTTTATAAGTGTGACATCACATTTTCTATCAATAATTTAACTAACTTCCCATCAAGCTTTAGCTCTGAAATTTCGGGAACCGTTCTTACTTGCCTAACAAAGCAATATTTAGATATTTGAGATCAGTTTTAACTAATATTTCAATAATTTTCTTTAATAAACTTTGCCATCATATAAAAACGTTGGTTTTTATCTCGAATTTTTTTATATTGTCTTAAACAAACCCTCTCAATTGTTTCAAATGATTTTAACTCAATACAGTTAGTACATACAATTACTTTACACATTTGAGGAAAAATCCAATCAGATAAATTTTGGAAAGAAAAAAAAATCTTGTTTTATACTAAATTAATATTAAGTAGAATACTATTTTATAATATTAAGCAGTTAGTAGAGAAAATAAAGTATATTTGTTAATTTCTGAATACGAGTATTTCTTATATATTTATGTATTCAAAATAAATTATTGGACTAACGCTGATAAAAGAGATTTTGTAATAGCTTTTATATTACTTTATATTACAAAATGTGTTGGGAATTTTAGACAAAAACATTTGGTACATTATTATAAAATATAATTATTTAAAAAAAAGTGTGCTAATAATGTTTTATTATGCGATTCATTAGATATTTTATTCTAAAACGTATCTAATAAATATGTTTTAGAGAAAGGGAAGGAGTGAGATAGTATCTGCAAGCAATAAATACTATGTGCCTTATCTTGTTTAGTTATTTCCTATTTTTTGTAAAATGAACAAATTAATAAATTTACATATAAAATATACTAAGCATTTAAATTTATATTTCACTCTTATACGCTTTCCTCATATACAATAATAAGAATAAAAAATGTTGAGAATATTTTCATAAATAGATTTCATTGATCAATTATAAATTTCAAAAAATTAAAATTTTGTACAATATCAAACATTACATCAATATACTCGTATATATATATCAGTTGTAGCTAAACATCTCCGAGTTGTTAGCTCTACATTGAAAGCCCTGAAATACATGCTGACAACAAAAATATTCATTGTGAGATTATAAAAGCATAAACCAAGTCTTTTTTTGAGTATTATGTACGTATATAAATGCATTTTTTTACTTCATAACTAAAATCTAATAAAAAGGCAAGAATTTTAGAACTATCTCAAAAATGTATAAACAGTATTCTAATCCTACATTGCATAGTGTAGCCATTTAGCAACAAATATTCCTTCTCAAATACCAGCTCCAAAAAATGTTTCCAAACTGCAATAACAAGCATGATATAAGATAAAAATATAGATTTAAGTTTTTATCTCTTAAAATTACCAATAGATAGCAGTAGAAGTTCTGAGAAATGTGTTTTTTGTTCCCTAAGTATAAGTTCGAAGCAGAAAACGTCCTATTAAAACAAGAAAATTCAGCAAAATAGTTGGGTTTTTTTTATATTAAAAAATTAGTACTAAAAGGAAACCTTTCTTACATTTTTTTGGTGCATTTGGTTTTATTTGATTTTACATTTAATTAAACAATGGGATAAATTTATTTATAGACATTTGAAAAACCAATGCAAGTACGATGAGAAACAAACAATATAGATACACTTTCTATTCATTGCACCCATAGCTGTTATAAGTGCATAATATGATTGACTTTGTGATTTTGTAGGATTTTAAATTGCCTAGTATATTTTATAACGAACCTAAACGATGGATACAGATTACTTTAATGACGTTGAAGGAAATAAGAAAATATTGTCAGAAAACTTTTGGAATGCTTTGTCAAGAGTTAGTGAAGAATAACTATGATGATAGTGATTTGGATCCCCCGATATGATCTAATATACATTTTAGAAACTTAAATAACATTGATTGCTCTGATTATAATCTGTCTAATTCGGATGATGATGTCCTTATGTTATAACCATATGTAATAAACACAATGGGAGTTGATCTCTTAGATAGATCGATTGGAAGGTACAAAATAGGCATATGAAATAAAAAGTGGTATTTTAGGATCTTTTATCATTTAGTTGATCTTGCTGTTGTAAACGCTTGATTATTACTAAAACGGATAAATGAGGAAATTGGTAACATAGATATGAAAATGAAGCTTTTATAGTTTAGAGTAAATTTGTCTGAATACTCGTGCTCTTATAGTCCAACTAAATCAACAAAACAAGGTCGTCCTACAAATGGAAAGGAGAAACTATCACAAAAAGAGGAAAATTTGTTTCTGCAAGAAACCCTCCAGTAGCAATTCGGTTTGATAAAATTGACCATTGGCTCACGCATATTGAAAGCAAGCAAAGTAGCAAAATGCCATCATGCAAAGGTTTTACCAGAATAAAATGCACCAAATATGAGATTCCTCTATGCTCGAATAAAAACAATTGTTTTAAAAACTATCATTTAAAATAAATTTCAAAAAGTATATAATTTTCTCTTCAATTTCTATGCAAAGCTGCATTAATCTATCGTGAATATCTGTAAAATAACTTAACGAACTATTTAGATATAAAACTATTGAATTGTACTATTTCTATATATGTAATTATAAAAATTGCTAATACTTATTTTAAGTTCAAAGGAATTTTTCATTCTAACTCACCCATTTAAATTATATTTATAAGATAATGCAGTTACTATATATTTTAATCTCATATTCAATTTATAAGGTTAAATTAGAATGAAAACAAAAAGAAAATTAAATGAGAAAAATGTCCAGTTTTGATTCCATTTGATTATTGAAATCGATTACAAAGCGAACGTGAATAGTCTAAGGAAACCGAAGATCTGCCTTTTAAACGACCCATTCAGATCGGAATCAATCACAGTTCCTTTAGCAATGCGAATTTGTTTCGGACTTATTTCGAAGGTCGGTCAGCTGAAAGAGCAAAATCCGTTTATTTTCAACATTCTTCTGATCGGAACGTACTTAGTTTAGTTCGGATTTGTCTTTTGAGAAGACGGAGATCTGTCTATTGAGAATACGGAGAGTTTTCCCCCGTCATATGTCTTCTGGTTTAAACCTTACTCACCTCCGGAGTCATTCTAATGGTTCCAGATGCAAGCACTTTTCTTCTTCGCGGAGCACTTTTCCGATAATTTATTTTTCACCAGTGTGCAGTTTGTTTTTCAAGGTCGGCACTTTACATTTCGACCATTTATATTTCCGATGGCTTTCTCCCTTCCCCACATACTATATTTTGCTTTAAATCAGAGTGTCCATTCCGTTCGTTGCTTACGGCCCGGAGTATCTATAAAAGCTGCTCGCGAAGGGAGTTCGAAACAAAAATATGGATACCCATTCCCAGATAAAATGTGACTCCATAAAATTAATACAGGAGTGTTTGTATAAACAAGTTTTGGAAGTCAAATCCACCACCTTGATTAAATATTTGGAAATAAATTCTAGGAGTTTCGAATGTCTAAACAGATATTTTTTTTTTTTATTTTTATTTTGATTACGTATTTTGCAGTCGATAGATATGCTGTATGCAAATTTCCAAATGGGAGGTTCTCCTTAAATGGAATTTATGAAAATATCCCTCCCTGCACAATTGTTTTTTATTTGTGTCATTATTGGTTGGAATCGCATAGATTTGTGAGCTACCATTTTCAAGAGTGAAACAATCTAAAAGCAAAATTGAAACAGAAATAATGGATGAATTTCTTGATATTTCCCAAAAAATTAACAAATATTGATGCCAAATGGCGCATGAATTTTATAACTTTTAGTTATCACTTATTCATATGAAAGTTATAAAAAAATGTCATATATGATGTATAAGAAATGTCTGTCTAATTCCACACACACATGTAGAAGCTTTTGTCGCTCAAAAGTAATAATTCATTAACTTCAAAATATTAAGTACGTTAGCTATTCATTTTGTGATTCTTTTAATTTTTTTTCGCTCATGAACATTTTTTAGTGTCTTAGAGATAGAATTATTTTTTGCAACTGCAAATAACTCACCTTCTCCTAATGAGACCCAGGGAAGCAAAACTTTTAGGTAACCCTGTTTTAAATATAACTATTTGCTTTTCATGCTCAGGGGCAAACTTATACAAAGAATAAGTTTCTTTTTCATGTGATTAATCTTTAAAGATATAATCCAGGATTGGAGAGCTCTTTCTCGCTTAATTGCTTTTATTTGAAAAAACAGCGTTACGAAATAACGAAGACGAAATACCAATAATCATTCTGATTAATTTTAAACAACAAAGAACAGATTTCTAGCGAAACGTTGACTCGAGATTTTTTTCTTCTTTTAGATGTACCAGTTTGAAAGAAAAGGTTTTCTAGTTGACCGTTGTTTTCTTGTTCTTATAGATGAAATATTTTGAAAGAACAGATTGTTCTTTTGAATCCCAAACCTAGTATATTGCGCACTATCATCTCTATTAGTAACATTTTTGAAAATTAAACACACTATAACACTTTTAATTTTTAAATTAAAAATTTTAAGTGCCTGGAAAATATTTCCTTTAGTTTGATATTTGTTGAAAGAATTGTAAAAACTACAAGAAAAATCAATTAAGCTGCATTTTTATACAAATGTAATCTCAACAACTTACCCCTCCCCTCCTTAAGAATTGAGATAGCTGCTTACTCAATTTGATCATTGTTCGTCTAATTGTTTTACAAAAAATATTTAAGCAAGTATTGGTGAATCATTACTTGGACAATTCTGTTTTCGAATTTTCTTTCCCGTTAATCCAAGAATAATAGAACAAATTAGTTATTTTATAAGCATATCATTATATTAATGTTTTATTAAACTAATTTTTTTAAAAAAATTGTAATAGTTATTTTTTTTAAAAAAAAAAATCAAGTTTATGGACTTGTATTTGAAGCCAATACCGAAGACATTTTAATTGCCTTCTAATTCTTAATTTTATTTCTTTCCAGTTAATAACATAATTCAAAAGGAATAAAATTCAATAACTTGTTCATAATCTAATATAGTTTTATGTATATATTAAAACCAGAGAAAGTTTTGCATTTTAAAACTAAACTGATGTAAATATGATTAATGTGCATTAATAAAAGTTTCCAGACTACTTTTATTTTTTCATAAATGTGAAAAGTAAAACATGTAGGTAAGAAAACGTTTTCTTTTTTTTAAATTTAGAAACTTAATGACCAAAAAAAAAATTTAAAATTTTTTCGCTCTTTTGGGAGTTAAACATACATCTACATCGTGTGGAACGCATCTGCATAATTTCTGTGAATGGGAAATAAGGTAGCGGGAAATTTCGTAATTATACTTGGACATGACAGGAAATACTAATATTTTATAATACGATTTACGCATTATGCAGTAAATCCTTACAATAATTTTGGTTACATATCTTCCGCTTATTAAATTGGAAATGGAATTTCCAAGTTTGATACTGCTTGGTCATTATTTTCCGATTATGTAACCAGAGTTAAATTAATATTATAAAGGCCACAATATCCTTAAGCAATAATTCAAATATTTGTAACAATTATGATTGGTTTCATTGCACTTAGTATTGATTCCTTTTGTTCTAGCCAAATTTGATTAAAATAAAATGAATTTTAAATTTCAAATTGTTGAGAATAAAACAGAATAAAATGAAACATTTGAACAAAAACAGTATAATTCCACAAAGGAATTATTATTCCCTGCTTTGTTCAGTCAAAAAATTAATCTTTCACATAAAACTGATATAAAAATACAAACACATACACAAATGTATATATAAATAATGAAAATTGCAATTTGGTATTGTCTGGTAATATATCAAAATAATTAATTAAAAATTATATAGAAGCAAGTATTAAAACATAATAAAACTTTAAAAATTATAAGAAATCAAGCATTCAATAATTTCGGATTATAGAAAAAGTACAAAAAAAGCTAATTAAAAAATTTAAATGCTAAAATTGTAGAACGAATGAAAAGAAATTACATAAGGAGAAATTTATAAGAGAGAGAAATATACCTGAAAGAATACTAAACTAATAAATAAAGACAAGGAGAAAATGTTCTACTCTTACTTATTCTAACTTATTAAAAAAAAAACCAACTAACGCAGGTTAACCACAGAATACAAAGAAAAGAACAACCATGGGGAAAACGAAATGTAATAGTATTGGGCACTTAATCTAGTTTTTTAAAGATTTATTAGTTCAATAATGTTTTACTAGTACCAAACAATCCCATCAAAAAAATTATAAATAAAATAGAAACTCCATAAATTATTAAGAAAATGCAAAAGAATTAATTAAAAAATTATATATTACTGTTGTAAATTCATGATAACACGCACAATTGATTGCACAAAATTTTATTTAGATTAAAAAGTTAATAAATTTATTGATAACGTTAGAATGATGGATACCGATTTATTGATAAGAAATCAACTTTGTAACAATAATACTTATTCAGTGATAGAGGAAATCTGTCTGACATATTTCAATAAAATCATCGTTTGGCTCTTGATATCTCTAAAGAAAGACAAACCCAATTCGAACTTATGAATTTTCCTTCAAATCTTTAATAAGAATATTCGCTTGGCATGTCAAAGGAATGTCACTAGTAATCGCATCCAGTTTCTTTAAAATTCTTTTATTTTCTTTCGAGTGACTTGTCGGCGAAAGGAATTTCAGTTATGCTTTTTCGTTTGGAAGTAACCCTACACGAGGAAAAGTCAAATTCCTAACCTTTCAGTCAACAATATTTTTTCCCTCCAATTCTCAAATCATGTACGCGATTTGTTACAAAATTTATTTATTTTAACAATAAACTAAATGTAAAATTAGAATGATTTTTTCCCAGCTCAAAACTAAAAACGTTATTTTTAGGAAGTAAAAAATATTCCAGATTCTTAAATATTCGCCACATAAATGCTATACTAAAATCTAAGTTGAAAAAAAGTTGTAGTATAAACTTATTTGGTCTCAAAATGTTAAATATATCTTGATTTTTTTTAAACTAAGAAAATCTTGAAATAATAACTCACATGTGTGAATGAAATAAAAAAATAAAGGAAAACACATTTTCGAATGTAAAAAAGTAAAAAAAAATACCCGAAGTTCTGAAAAGTGCTTGGTCATATAAAAATGTATGAGATATTTGAAAGGAAGAAATGAGTAAAAATTAAATATTAATACTTTTTTTAACGGCTCAAAGACATAAAAATGAATAAAAAATGATAATGTGTAGCTAATATAAAATTAAATACATGATATAATTAACATTTTTAGAGAAACGTATTAGTTCATAAATTTATACATGAGGCAGTAAGGAAACTAAAAACTATTTCACAAGTATAGTGATGAATGGATTTATAAAGCGCTAGAAAGTATATTTATAACATTCAGTTATAAATTATAGTTTGTTGGACATTATTTAATCTTCCAGTAGGCATGCTCTCTATGTCATCGTAAAAGGTCGTTTAACTGTTTTTTAAGATTATAATGTTAAAATTTCATTGTAATTAGTTAAAGATTAATAAGTGCATTTTAATTAAATGACTTTTTTTTAAGAATAAAATGGGGAAAATTGTAATAATAAAACGTATAAGCATTATAAAATGACCAAATGTTGTTGACATTGTATGAAAATAAAATGAATGAGATTGGTGATATTTTGATTGTTATATTTACATTTCTTCATTTAAAGCTGAAGGATAATATGAAATTTAAAAAAAAATGCTCCTTTTATATAAGAAAAAGAAGAAAAATCAGTTTCATAATCATTTCATTACAGCTTTGCAGTCCGAGCAAATACACTCAGAGTGCTCTTGACATATATATTTCTAATTTCACAGCTGAATCTCGTGATTATAGGATTGCATCATTTTCTCCTGATGTCGATTACTTTTTAACTTCAATGTCCATTTCTGGTTTCCTTTTCAATACTTTAATTTTAACTCGGTTTCAAGAGAGGTAAGTGCTTTTCATTCAATACGTTAATTCATAGGGGTATTTGCAAGCTGTTGTAGATATTTCTTTCTCAGTAGTTTTTTTCAATTGCATCAAATCGTAATGTTAAAAATAAGTCAAAATCATAATCATACATCTAAAACAACAAATATATTTTATAACCACAAAGAAAATATTATATAAAAAAATTACATGAATGGTAGCGGTAATCTCTAAAATACAAAAGGCAGAATTGCAATGTCCTGTTAACCCCACGAAATACCAATAATGCCTGAAAGTAGATCAAAAGGAACGGGAAGAATAGCTGAGAAAAAGAGCTCGTAGTTCAAATTGGTATAAAGGTATAATACGAAATTGATATCTAGGGTATCTCTCTCATACACGTGCTTGCTGAAAGGTTAAATATAGCATTCATTAAGACTATTGTGCCTAGTATATATTTCTATACATTTATATTAGAAAAGAAGAAGAATCTGAAAATATTAGACACAGGAACTCGAAGAATTAAAACGCAACAGATAAGGGAATATCGTGATCTATTAACAGATTGATTAAAAGAAGCTATACAATTCGCTGGGAATACATGGGTTTTTATATTTTGTATATGGGTTATATGGGTTGTATATGGGTTATACATTTAACAAAACTCTAACATAAATTTTTAATGTTGTCAGCAGTGGATTGTAACCCTCTAGGCATTTTGCACGGTTTTTCTCGTCATAATCGAGATATTCCAAAAGAGTTTGTGCCGGGTTATCCTGTGTGGCTCTGAACACATCGAAAGCGGCAAAGCCATCTTTTCAGGCCATCACAGGATGACTTCAAGATCATTCGCAACTGGCTTTTCCGAAATTCCTTCCCCCCTTTTGGAAGTTTTACATCTAGTCAGATAATTGGGGAGGGTTGCGGACACACAATGAATTTTGACAGGAAATTTTATGGCTCACTAGGAAAAAAACTCTTGTCCTTAAGGTTGAGACATTTTCCATTGAGATATTCGTTCCAAATGGGGAGGGTAAGATTTTCTATCAAGTGTAAGTGTTTGTCGGGCAGCTTGGTTTGAGATTTTATTAGATTTGAAAGAAATGCATTCTTTGACCTAGCTTTGGCGATAAAAACATTTTATTTAAACCATTCCAAAAACGTTTTAAGGTTCCATCACAAAATGAACAAGATTTTATTCATATTTTTTAATTAATACTCATTTGAAGCTTTAACAAATTTAGGTGGAGATGGAAACCTACTGTTTTATCTATTTGGACAAATTACTTTTTCAATGTTTTCTTTGCTTGCTTAAAGCTCAACTTTTTTTCCCCTCACATTAAAATTATCAAGTAAATTAAGTTTTTACATTATATCATCGTATATTGTAAAAATAAGAATGAAAAAAACAAGTAAAGTAAACAAAGAGAAATAGCTAATGAATTGGATAATATTTTTTGATCCATATATGGGGAAAATTCTGAAGTTTGATTCATGAATACACTTTTGTTTGGTGTATATAAAAAGGATGATAGCACATTGAAGGCAAAATTAACCAGCAAACTTGAAAAAAAAATATGCCTCAAAGTTATGCTGAATGTCATCCTGGTGCTCCAGATGAATACAGTAAATATGGAAGTAACAAAGAAGCTCTTCCAAAAACTGTTTTTATATGGTGTTAAAATGACTGATTGCAGAAAAAAATATGAAAACTAGCACTGGGAAAAAAGAGGAAAAAACTAAATGGTTTTTTCCTCTGGATTTACTAGAAATGTTCGCTAGTTGGGTATGTGGAGTTCTGATCCAGGTCATTTCACAACCTTTAACCTATTTTACCAATAGTGCCCCTGATTGAGCAGATATATTATTGTGGGTAATAGAATTGCATCAGTATAATCTAATAATATCATACCGCAAAGACATTCAGCATAGGTAATGCAGATGCCTTATCAAGGATAGTCATAGACAGTGTTGACTACATTCAGAGCAATGCGTCGAAACATATATTCACTCATATAAGGTTACTTTTCTTTCCTTGTTATTTATAATTGTGTTGTGTACTTTTTTTACTATGGAACTCTTATTCCCTAAAATCCAACACTCATATTTTTTTAAAATACGGATGATTCTTTGCTTGCATCAAAATACTGTAAATTACAAATTTTTGTTTGTTAGCGAGTTGCATAGAATTTTTCGAGCTATTACCTATAATATTATATACTTTCTTAGTGTTTGTTAGTATAATTATTCTATACTGTGTTAGTGTTTGTTAGATTATTCTATACTGTATTAGTGTTTGTTTTGTGCTTGTTTTTTTTTCTAACTTTATATAGCATCATCGTCCTTAAGGCGAAATATGAGTTTCTCTTGGGGGAGGAGTAAAAAGCCGAAGAAGAAAAGAAAGTTTAAAGCTCGTTGACCATTGTGCTGTCGAGTCAAACGCCTAAAAAACACTAGAGAAATACTGAAATGCTGAAATCGCTTGGAAGAAAAACCAGCTGGGAAAGATCGAACAGAAGGAAAGGGAGAATTTTGAGGCGACGTGGATTCTGGCCGATGGAAAAATAGGTTGTTAGTTTGGATTAGAATTTTCGCAGTTAGAATAAGTATTTGGATTCTAAAGACTCTTTAAAATTATTTACTCAACGTGTGCATTACTTCATTGAAAATAAATTGTGTTTTTTTTTGTAATCGTGGTCATCGTGTTCAGAAATTGTAATCAGTTGAACGAACATATTTTACTAATATTCAAAAATATGCAAAGTAATTAATATCCGTTATTATTAGTCAATATTGGAAATAATTTAATTTCTATTCTTAGATAGTTACACTATTAGAGTTTTTTAAAAAAAAATGAATTTTAAATATAAAATATTTATGTATATTATTATTTAAAATGAGATTTAGTTCAATTTATTACAAAAAGAATTATAAAAAAATACATATTTTTGACTAAGATTTTTATCTTCGATTTTTGAAAAATCTTTTTTTTATATTTATTAGCCACTGAATGGACTATTATTTTAGTTAGGGCGTTTTGGCGTACAAGAACACTTTTGGCGTTCAATTTCTTATCGTTTGCTTTAATTTTACTAGAGGTGCTCAAATCAAACGTTGCAACAACGTAACCGTTAACATATTTGCCTATGCCGTCTAGGGAGAAAGTAGCGAGTTATCCGGAATAGAGTCTTTGGTGTGGATTGGAGCATTCGTGTGTGCGCGTATGCTTTGAAGAGACCAGATGCTCTTATAAAGAGCTCCTTCCAATTGAGCGGGAATGTGTATCAAAACAGGACAGTGTTCACATTCTAAAATTCGATGATTGAGGAGCAGTAAGGCGTTATCCGATTTCGAACAGTGGAAGGTGTTAAATCGGATGCTATTCATCGCCGGATGGTGACTGTATACGGAGAAGACTATGTTTACGACAAATCAGTGAGAAAATGGAGTGGCCATTTTAATGGAGCTCGTGAGAGTTTGGTTGATGACCTGAGACCAAGCCAGACACAGTCATCACGGTCGGTCTCATCGACAAGTTGGACGACCGAGTGAGAAGTGATCGGCGTGTCACATTGCGAATGTTATCGGTGAATGTGGATGACAGCATTGGAAAAGCGTGGACCAATAGACGCGAGCCATTGGTCCACTGTGCAAACCCCTTACGTTACCGAAAGGTGTTTCCACAATGGGTTCCAATGTCAATCACTGACCATCAAAAGGAACTGCATAAGGCCAGCACATCAACATCTGTTCGGTATCATGAAGCCGCTTTCCTGAAGCTGATCGTCACAGGTGATGAGGGCTAGTGACATGACTACGAGCCACAGACAAAGTGGAACAATATGCATTGGAAGTATGCATCGTCCTTTACCCCTGCAATTTTAATTACATTTAGCTTAAATATATCTAGTTTAATAATTTATCGTCTGCTTTAATTTTAATTATATATGAATTAAATATGTTCAATTAAACTTTTTATCTTTTCGTATAATTTTAATATCGGAAAATTTACTATTGTCCATTTCTTGATATTTTACCATTTACTTTATTATTTTTTTTATTTAACTGATTGAATTATTAATAATTAAGCAAAATTTTGCAACTTGGATGGCTAAATCTATTTTTTGTAAGTCTTTTATGGATAGATTTTTATTATTTATAATTTTGGTAATTTAATTATAATGTTTTTTAATTATACTTATGAAAAACTTGTACATTTTTCTTGCTTTTAAATATTTTTTTAAAAATATTTTTTATTATTTATTTTAAAAATGGTTTTTTTTCCTTAATTATTTCTTCAATTTTCTTTCCTCTTTTAAATTTTATTTTTCTTTTTCTTTCTTTCTTAAAATATTTTATTTTCTAATGTTAATATTTATATTTAAGCTTTCACTTATTTCTAACACTATTTGGTAGATAAAGTAACTATCTTTAAACTAATCATTTTGCTTTTTAGATCGAATAATATGTCCGCCACGTTTATTCAAAGTCTTCACGTGTTACTATTATCAAAAAAAATTCTTTACATTATGAACTATTTAGTTTTCATAAAAATAAAACTTTAATTTTAATTATTACATAAGTTTCAAATATAATTTTTTTATAAAAAATACAAGTAATGTCATATTCTTTATATAAATAGAATTGAAATTATGTATTATTGTATATACCACGAAAAGATATTTAATTTAATCTTCATTTTGAACAATTTACCGTGTAATAAAGAAATAGCATACAAATTAGAATTTCTCGATTTATTTATGAAAGGTACATTATTATAATTATTTACTCTATATTATAGTGTACAAATTTCAAATGTGTATAGTTTTTAAAAATAACAGAAATTTCAGGATCAATACAATTAGTCCTCTAGTTTATTCATAATGAAATGTTTTGTTGCGTAAGATATAAATAAATATACTAATTCTGAATTTTGAATTATGTAAATTACTTTGTCAGAAAGGTAATAAATTGTAATGGAGTTAAAAAATTTCTATTTCATCATAAAAATTACTTAAAATATCGATTGCTATCAGTTAAATATTTTTTTGAAGTATTCCTCTACCATATAATATTATTTTTAGCTTGATATAAATTTAAATAATTAGGACTAAAAATAAATTAGATTTGACATCTGAGCTCCAATTCTTGAAGTGAATCTAATTCGCTCAAAAATAAAATTATTATTATCCATATGATTTTATTTACAAAAATGTGCTAATAGATATTAGCGTAACAGCTGAACAATTAATAGAAGAACCAACTTGTATACTTTTGATTTTTTTAATATATTTTTAATGAATAAATATAATATAAATTTCTTTAACTACAAAATGAACTACATAATTAAATTTTTTCATAATAATAATCTTATTAATATTATAATGCTTAAAAATAAACTTAAAATATATTTATCAGTTCTTCTATATAAATTAAACTTAACAAATCTTCAAAATTAAAGGTATGGGTGGAATAAGTTTCTTTAAACTTTCATGCACTGAATTGAATCACATCCATTTTTAATAATATCAGTTTTTATTAAAATATATACAGTAATTGATAAAATAGCTTGTAAATATTTTTTTGTCTAAAATACATGTATTTTACATCTATTTGTTAATTTGCGAAATTTAATAAAAATCTTATTAAGTTTGAAAACAGAAAATATGTGGATATTTTAACTATATATATATATATATATTATTGGAGAGCTTCATACATCGGAAATAAAAAATAATATATTTTAAAGGAAGAAAAATATGAGCATGGAAATTAAATTTCTACTAGTTTCTACATACTGTTTATATAAACAAATTGGCAGACCTTTCAAATTAAAAAATAATCACTTTCGGATAGTATGAAAAGCTCATTATTTTCATATTCTTTTATATTTTCAGGTATACCATTAAATTCTATTTCATCTTCACTATCACAGATACTTTGATCTATAAATAAATAATCATCTTCCGTTCCATCTGGTAGAAATTTAATTATTAGTAATGCAACATTTTAAAATATCTTATGGATTATATGTACGTATTAATTCCATTCTGTGCTTTTATTATGCACACAAATCGTGTTTCTAGACTGGCATGAATGATTTTGTAATTTTTTTTCCTACTACATTCGCGTTTCTGTCATTTTAAATTTCCACTTTGAAAGGTTTATCATGCGCATACTTGTAAAAGTTGAATTAATGGCGTTAATTTACTTGGAATGACTGTCATGCCTGTACTACAGACTTTTATTTAATTCTTCATATTAACCATTAAATGGGATCTGCACATGTTCCAAATTAAAAGACTTTCTGGATTCTTTAGCTAAACAGTTTTTTTAATCTACAAATTTTCACTGTTTTCGTGCATCTGTCCTTTCTTGTTAACATAAATGGAAGTCCCATTTGGCAATCTACATTTCGGCAACTTCTTACTTTCAAAAGTAACCAAGGGTTTCAGTTTTGTATCTTCCGCTAAGCAAGAAAACTTAGTGTTTATGTGAGAATTTTAAGGACTTGTTGTTTTCATTAGAACCGATTTTGTTCTTTTTACATCACGTTACGTTAGTGGTTAAAAAATTCTTGTATTTGAAGAAACATTGCCCAATTAAGGCAAACTATTGCTACCTTTTGGTGCTGCCATCTGTTAAAAGGAGGCGATACAATTTTGACATTGATTCATAAGTTACTTTTGATTTGGTAGTTATTTGCTGCCAAATCAAAATTTGATTTTAGCAATGTCGAGATGACCACGTCATTTTGCGTCGAGTTCTCACCATCGATGAGATTTGGATTCATCAATATATATCAGAAACCATGCAAATATCTAAACAGTGTCGTTTGCAAAGAATATGCTC